>BDSI01000193.1:0-168340 GCA_003117195.1 Eudorina sp. 2006-703-Eu-15
ACTGCCTCCCACTACCTCAGGATATGACGCTATTGTTGTGTTTGTGGACCGGCTGAGCAAAATGACTCACTTTGCTCCCACACACTCGACAGTAGACGCCGAGGGAGTGGCCAATTTATATGTGCAACGTTTTCCGCTACCACGGGTTGGCTGACGACTTGGTCTCTGATCGTGGCCCGCAATTCGCTGGCCGCTTTGGAAACAAGTGCATCGTCGCCTGCGGACTAAGGTCAAACTTAGTTCAGCCTATCACCCGCAGACGGATGGACAGAGTGAGCGTATGAATCGCTTGCTTGAAGAGACCTTGCGGCACTACATTGCCCTGATCAATCCGATTGGGATGAGCATCTGCCGTTGATCGAGTTTGCCATAAACAACTCTTTCAACAAATCCATCAACACGACACCATTCGCGTTGTGGACTCCGCATGTACCAAGTGAACCGCACAACATCGCTGTGCTAGACGCGAAGGTCCCATCCGCCGATACCTTTGCATCCGAGATGGCAGAACGGCTTCGAAGAGCTCGTGCCCGGCTACAAGAAGCCCAGGCCGGCAGAAGAAAGCCGCTGACGCTCGCAGGCAAGATGCCTCATTTGCAGAGGATGAGTTGGTTCTGCTAAGTATGAAGAACATCTCGCTCAAGACTCCTGGAGCGAAGAAGCTTCAGCCCAAGTACATTGGCCTTTTCCCGTGCGGGAGAAGATTGGCGAAGTGGCTTATCGCCTTGAGCTTCCACCAGCATACCGGATACACCCTGTGTTTCACGTGTCCCTGCTGAAACCATACAAGTCCAACGGCGTTTACCAGCCCCCACCACCTCAATTCATTGATGATGGTGGAAACGCGTAATGGACAGTGCAAGCAATTATCGACCACCGAGATCGGAAAGTCTTCAACCATACGGTGCGTGACTTCCTGGTCAAATGGGAAGGCTTTGGTCCCGAGCATAACAGCTGGTCCCTGAGCAGGCCACTTCATGCACTGATTGCAGCGTTCAGGAATTGAGATTTAGTTTTCTCCGGGACGTTTCAAGATTGCGAAAACAATGGGGGTCAGGACCCAGTACAGCGCAGCGCACAATGAACGAACAATGCGAATTGTGATTTGGTTCTAGGTGAGGGTTTTAGAGTGGCGCGGCGAACGATGCTGTAAGACCTAAAGGCTAATTCCGCGGATGCTCAGGCACCGGGCTTACACTCCCCCCCCTTAGTAGCAAGCCGTCCTCGGCGCTAGGCATTGGGTCACCCCACCGTATGCCGATTTTACCAGATTAACACGGGTTCGTACCGTCCTTGATCCACCACACAAGGGCCGGTAATGGCTGCGCCAGGGATCGAACCGCCGACCTTAATCCACCACATAAGGGTACGGCACTGGTCTTGATACCAAATGTAAGACCTAAAGGCTAATCCCGCGGATGCTCAGGCACCAGGCTTACAGATGCCAACACCACGCCCAGTTCACAAGGATATACCTGAGCATGCTGCGCTATGCTACAGTAACTAAGCGCGCCATGAACGAGATGATGTTGACAGGCAGGAAAAAAGCACAACAACAGCAGCAACAGCTCCCCTACCCAGCAGGTGCCTACACCAGTGACATGATAACTACACGCAGTGTCATCGAACGAAACGAGACATAGCGACATAGAAACTACCACTCACGCGGCGTGTCTTGGAAACGGCCCCGCATATATGCATGCGCTGTTGGGCACAGTATGAATGAGCCATGCCGTACAGGGGCTAGGAAATGCCCCCGCACGTGCACCCTGCCTGCCGTACACGAAAAAAAAATGGTGGCGCTCCGGAATTCATCCGTCCTACCTGCGACACCCGCCGACGTGACCACGTCCCGCTTGCCGTACTATCGCGCATGCTGTTCACATACCTGCCGCGCGCCTCCTCAACCAACGCCACGTACCACGTGCCAAGGTGCCATCCTACCTGACCCACCCAGTTAACCCAGTACGACATGCACAGGTACTCCAGAAAGTGAAAGCCATTGCACTCTCTGCTGTCACGGTCTCCCCTCCCTGCAGCTGTCTGCATGCGCCTTGCACCGCCACACTAACCGATTCACGCGCCGCCGTACGTAATGCCGTACGAAGCGCCATATGCTCTGGGCCCCTCCTCAAAAGCGCACGCTGATCGCCTCCCCTACAGGCCCCCTCCCCAGTCCCCCCACGCAGACATTCATGTCCCGCCGCACCGACCCCTGAGACAGCTCGCCCTAGGCCACCACACCCCGCGCTCGTCCTCCGCGCCCCGTCAGTGGCGCTGACGACCCATGGGTCCGCGCCCCAGCCCCTCCCGCTCCACCTCCGCCATCGACCGCGCTAACAACTGACGCCAGCCAAGCCGGCCGGCGCCCGGAGGGTCGGCGGCCCCACAGCTCTCACCAACGCCGCTCGGCGCCGCCGCGGGGGCGTCCACACAGGTCGGCCCAGGCGCCGCCGCGGGTACGGCGTCGAACGACTCGAGCAGGGCCGGCGCCAAGGCCGGCTGCGAAGGCGCCGCGGCGCTCTGCGGCAGGAGGTGCCGTGAATCCGTTTGCCGCTGAAACGGCACCACGACGACGTCAGATGCAGGCCTAGAACCTTCGCCGTCGATGGTGGGTCTGGTCCCGCGGCCCAGCAAGAGGCGGTGGCGGCAGTGGCGGCCGCTGCGCTCGCCGCTTTCGTCGCAGTCGCCGCCGCCGCAGCAGCAGCAGGGTTCCCCATCTCCGCGGCGCTGCCTACATTGCGTGGAAAGACTTGTCCTGACCCTGCGCACCGCCGCCACTACCACAGCTGGCGGCCGTTGGTACGGCACCCAGGCTCGCGAGCATCATCGTGCTGAGCATCGAATCGGTAGCGCCGCCGCCGCCGCCGCTCGCAAGAGGGTTATCCTGCATGGCCGCGACGCCGCCGGCCGCGACGCGGGAAGGCGCCGCCGTGTCCAGAAACACCGCCGCCACCTGCCGTACGAGCTTACGGCTGTCTGCGCCACGCAGGCCGCCGGGGGCCGCCAGCCCCGCGACCCAGGGCGCGCGGCCAGTTGACCTGTTGTCCGATCCGTCGCCTTCGCCAGCGCCGGCGCCGTGGCCACGCGCCGCAACGGCGGCGGCGGCGGCGGCGAGGACGGCGGACGTGTCGGAGCACATCCGCCGCAGGTCAGTGGTCAATAAGGAAGAGTCGTGCAGTGCGCCGCTTGGCGGCGGCGGCAGCAGAGTGTCGAGCAGCATGGGGTCTGCGACGGCGGCGGCGGCGTCCTCCTCGTCTGGATCCTGCTCTGACGCCGGCGGCACCACCGTTGGCGGCGGCAGCGGCGGCGGCGGCGGCGGTGTTTGCGCCGGCGCCGCGGCGGGCACCGACGGATTCCGCGCAGGTGAGGGTGAAGCCGTCGCTGACCCCGTTGAGACGGCCTCGCGAAGGGACCGTGTTGGCGGCCCCGCGATCTCCTTGGATGGCGCGGGTGCCGCCGGCGCAGCTGATGCTGATGTTGCGAAGCTGCATATTGCCGGACCTGCAGGACTGCCGCGACCTGAGAGGGCGCCGGAGACATCTGAGCTCGCTTCTGCGGGTGTTGACAGCAGCGGGGCGGCGGCGGCGACGCCGTCCGGGGACTGTGCGGGGTCGCCGCCGCCGCCGCCGCCGTTGCTGCCACTCGCTTGGGAGCCGAACCGCGACGTGGCGAATCGCTTCAGCGGTGGCGAGAGCGGCCCCGTCAGTGGCGCCACCCTGGCTGGCCCCCGATCGCGCCCTGTGCCGGCCGCGGTCGCGACGTCACCGCCGCCCGGCGCGATTTCAGCCCCAGCGCCGGTGCGACCGTGACTTCCGTTTGGTACGGCAATGTACGGATGTGGGTACGATGCGGCGGAGGTCGCGCGGGCGAGCCGCCGCGGCGGGGCACTCTGACCCATGGGTCCGCCGGAGGCTGCCGGCGACGCCGTCATACTGGCGGGGGCATGCCCTCGACGGCGTGTACCGGGTAACTCTGGGCCCAGACAGCGTCGTACGGCGTCACGGCGGCCACGGGCTGCGACCGGTCGCTGCGGGTAGCTGGCGGCGCGGCGGCGCCACTGACCTCCGTCGCGCTCCACCAACCGGCGGCGCCGCTGCGTGTGAGCGCGCCGTAGCTCGGCGGCCGTGAGCTGCCGCTGGCGTCGGCCGTGGCACAGGCGCCGGACGTCGTCGCCGCCGCCGCCGCCGCCGACGCCGATGCCGCCTGCCGCAACGTCGGTTGCTGGTGGTTGGGCGAGGTGTCCAGCAAGCTGGGCCATTTCCAGCTCGGCCGCGGACCTACCTTGGTGGCCAGGAGTCATAAGAGATACTCGGGCCGCCGCCATCTAGGTGTCATGACTTGGTAGTGTCGCTGTCGTAGTATGGATCTATCGAATTCCGTTTGCACTACCACGCAGCGCCAAGGGCGCGAAGTGTAGTGAGTAGGAATTGTTCGGCGTGCGTCTCGCGTTTCGGCGTACGTCTCGCCTGTCTGGACAACGGGAGCTTTCCCGTACTAAGCTATTGATTCGAACTGTTCACTCGGTCGTCCGAGCGTTTGTCAGTTGGCGCTTCAGGCGCGTTTGCTTGTTTGTCACTTTATCTATCTAGCGCACCGCGTTGTGGGGCGGGCGCTCGTAGTTGCAAGACTTGGTCAACCGACGCATGCGGCTCAGGGTTTGGGTCGGCGCGTGCTACGTCGCTGCGCTCTCCCCTGGCTGGGTGCAGGGCGGCAATCTGTACTTGTTTGTGTTCAGTCGTAGCGCCGATCGTGTGTTGCACCGCGTAGTAGGTGTACTGCCAGAGGGATAATCCCTCACGTTATGGCCTTAGTGGTAGGGATAAGGGTGCGTCGTACCCGTCAGGCCAGCGTCGGCGTGTACTTAGCGCTGAGAGAGCAAACGCTTCTTTGTCGTTTGGCTCTCGAAGCAAATCTTCGTGAGCGTAACAAGACCACTGTGCGCTATTGAGCGACTTATTCGATATCTTTGTAACAATCGTAAGTTGATCATTTGTCCGCAGCTGACGCTAGGCAGGTTCAACGCGCTACAAGATCCGCTCTTGGCGCCAGGCCGCACTGAGATCCGTTCCGGGCCACCTGGCCTTACACAGCGTAGCTAGCCATCGTTTGCCGGTTGGAGCGCAGCCGAGCCTTTGTTCAGCTCAGCACTGGAGTAGCTACTCGTGCTGAGATATATACCCGATTTTCCCAACGGAAAAGAGGGTTATATCCCTTATGTCGGACCCTTATGTGGGCCCTGTACACTGTACAAGCGGTACGCGGTTGCGAGGGACATCAAGAAAGGGGGGCGCGTTCGCCAAGTTCCGTGTGCGCAAGGATACAGCATATGAAGTTGCATTGAGTTGACAAGTTGCGGCGCGCTTTCGCGTTTAGTTGCGTCGGAGCACATGGATGACTGAGCGAGGGACGTTGAGGAACTGGAGGGGCAGCGACGGATTTGGGCGTCATCACGATAACGAGAATGAATTGCGTTTGACTGAAAGAGTTGGGTGCGCTTCTGGCATTTGTTTGGGTTCCGGTTCCAGTGAGGTACGCGTAACCGAGGGACATGGAGGAAATCAAGGCCCTTCGCCAGGTTCGGTTAGCGCAACGATAGAGCGTAAACAGGTTCATTGAATTGACAGGTTTGCGAGCGCGTTGACGTTTGTTTGGGCCGAAGTTGATGACTGTTCGCAATTGGGGAACCAGAAGCGCGCCATTTTAAAGCTAGGAAATCATACCAAACAAATGTTACGGCGTTTTGACATACGGTAACTGCTAAGAATTCCACAAGAAGAAAGTTGAGGTAGGATGGCACCTGGTGGCAAACCTGTAGTTCAGAAGACAACAATAAACAGGCAGAAGCTGGGCAATACAGTCCTGAGGTTATGCACGGGTGGGACCAGGTGCAGTGTTAGGGCTCGTGCGGCCCTTGGATGGCGGATGGACGGGTCGGGTGCGTCGGCCACGGGCTGGGTCCACATGGTTTGCAGATGGGGTCGCGCGAGGGGGAAGTATGGGATGCTTGAGCTTGGCAACACGGTGAGACACTGATTTATAATGTTCCAGCCAAGGCGAGGTGGGCCCCAAGCAGGGGTAGGGTCAGGTAGGTTGGACGTGGTGGGGATCAACAGCAGGCAGAAGCTGGGCATGCCAGCAGGCACGGGTAGCACTTAGGAAGGGCGGCATGGGTTGGGTGTACCCGAGAAGGCTGGGATTCAGATGGATTTAGGTCAGGATGGTCTTGGCCGGATGGATGGATAGGGATGGATATCGAACCAGGTGCCGATGGGCCTTGGGATGGCCCCAGCATTGCCTCTGCAAATGGGCAACTCCCATATGCGCCCCGCGGCGGTGGCCCGGTGTGGCTGCAGCGGGAAGTTTCCCGCGGCGGGTGGTGGGGAAGCCACCACGCGGCAGCATCACTTCTGGGCCTGCCGCGTGGCCCTGGCCATGATGGGAATTACAGCTGTGGGCTCGGGTGAGTGAGCCGGGCTCTGGGCGCAGCTCTGGGGGCTCGGGTTAGACGCCGCCCCGCGGACGGTAGCTTCCCGTGTGGGGCCGATCTTGGCGCCGGGTCCTCCCGGCAGTCTCTGCGTGTTTGGGTGGTTCTACTGGCGGGTTCCCATCCACGTTCGCTTTTCACAGCAATGTAGTGCGAGGATGCCTCGCTGCTTTGTCGGTGGGGTGTCGCAGCTCGCGGGGGTTTCCCTGTGAGGCACCGATGACGGATCCCTTTCACGGGGTCCGCGCATTTTTGGCTGTGGAGACCTTCCCCTTACGGAATGAACCTGACCGTTATTGGAGTTGCAAAACTCGGACGTCCAATGAAAATTGATTGATCAGTGCGAATGAGGAATGAATAAGGTAAGAAAGAGGCCTAGATGTCAAGGACGAGATGAGTGACTGTGAATGCCGACCCCAAAAGGGATCAGATGACGTCAGTGTTGTCCTTGGTATTAGAGATCGGGGTGATGTGAGGCGGGGTTCGAGGTCCCCGGGCGGACTGTGCTGGTGCCTTCACATTGAGATTGAGATGCTGTCGGGGGTTTATCAGGTGCAGATGGTGTTTCGGGCATGGGTGACGCTTGCCCCTAGAATTGGTAAGGTGCAGATGGGATTAGGCCCGGGTGGGGATGCGGTCGCTGGGGGCATGCCAGCAGGTACAGATAGCACTTCGGCAGGGGTCAGGTTGGGTGCCAATGGGGGATATTCCTGCACTTTGAAGGTTACAGACGGGGTCGGGCCCGGGTACGGTAAGCCTTTGCGACGTACATTGCCCCAAAGCATGGATGGGATGCAGTTGGGGGTTTTCCAGGTATAGGTGGATTACCGGGAGGGGTTCAGGATGCGTGGGTTTGGGCATGTCTGGGGTGTACATGCCCCGAGATGGTCCGAAATGCAGATGGTATCAGGCAAAGTCGGGCTTGGCCCGAGAGGTCCAACGAAACAGGTGCAGATGGGGCCTGGAATGGCCCCTGCATTGCCTCCACGTACGAATGTTGGCATATGCCGCTAAGACGTTGGGGGCGGGGCGGAGGTGGCACCGGCGGCGACGGTCGTGGTGGGCAGTGCGCCGGTCAAAGTAGGAGGACTGCGGCAATGCGCGGATGAGAGTGTGGTTCTTGGCATTGCCGGTGTCATGCGTCAGTGGGGTCGGGCCACGGACCGACTGGACCACCGTCCAGTCGACATGCTACCATGTGGACGTCGTCTACATCGATACACCCTGCTTCGCCGAAATGTATGCAGCATTCATGAGGATTCATGCTCTCTTTCAATCAAGTGATGCGATCGGCCCCCTACGCCCTTCTTCACATCCTTTCATCAAACCTACACAAAAGAAAAAGCGGGATTGCCGTAGGCCCTTCTCGTTCATATTCCCACAGCCAAACGACCCAGCAGCAGGTCATCCGCGTCGGTCTCGAGGAGTCGTCGCGACATCAAGAGTCAGTAAGGACTCGTCCGTATAGCGGTTCTCTCGCAACTGCTTGTGCTAGCACACTGTTGCGCTTAGGCTTTTTCAAGCTTGGGGACAGTGTTGCATCATTCCGGCTCATCCGCTGAGCCCGCTACTGTCACGCGCACCGCGGCAGTCAGTGAATCTTCGTCAGCTGGTGCTCATACGCGCCGTCATTCGTTTATATCGATACAGAGTTTATTTCCTTATATTGTCTTCAAGTTTGGTGCTGTTCCGTCCCATCCGCATTCGGCCATCACCCTTGTAGTGGCTGATCAGCAGCGGCAAGAACGCTGGGGGCATCAGCGCGTTCCTCCTGGGACCAACGAACACAATTGGGATCGTCCGCCTTTTCAGCGCGGAGCACTGAGGCCGGCGCGTGACGACTGGGAACGTACGGAGTGTCTGGGAATCAGAAGTACAAGGTGGTTCACGCGACTACGTTCCCCAGCACATAGTACGGCATTCTGCCATCAGTCTGGTACGACATAGGCACTGCTCCTGCGCCGATCCCGTCGGCTGATCCAACAGGCCGGGCCACTTCCACGTCGGCCGCTGCCCCAGCTCCGCAACCGTGTCCACGTCGGAAGCATCCGCGGCGGCTGCGGCGGCGGCGGCCGGCGGGCCCTACACATCCCGTGACGGTGGTGGCGGCGGCAGGGGCGCGACGGCGGGACTCTCCAGCCGCAGCGACGGCGGCGGCATGGCCGTGTTGCCCAGGCGACTGACCGCCGTCATGGCACGGCCCAGCCACCTGCCGCCGCCCTCCCCTTTGGGTCCCCCGAGGGCGACGCTGGTGGCGCGGGAGCTGCCCACCAGCAAAGCGCCCCCCAGCCCCGCGACGGAGCTTGGCTGGCTGTTGCCGCCGCCGCCGCCGCCGCTGCCTCCACCGCTGCTTCCCCTGCCGCTGCCGCTACCGCCGCCGCCAGTCGACAATGCACCGCTGACGGAACTGAAGCGGGTCAGCAGCCGCGGCGGCCCTGCCGGCGGCGTAGCCGCCGCCAGGCCCAGGGGTGTCGCCCCGGCCGAGCCCGTCCGGACCACATGCACTTGCACCAGCGACAGGGTGCGTCCCATGGGACGACGTGGCCATGCGGTGGCAGCGGCTGCGGCATCGCCGCCGTCGGCGGGTGTCGGCAGGGCCCCGCTCATCGCGAGGGTGTCTGTTGGCAGCGGCCCAACCGAGGCCCGCCGGGCAGCGCCGCCGGGGCCGCCGAGCACGACGCCGCGCGGCGTCGGCAGGTCGGCGGAGTCCGCCAGGGCCGTCATGCTGCTGCGACGGCGCCTGCCGGCCGATGTCGGCGCGCGAGGCGACGCCGGCGTCGCAGCCAGACTGCGCGGGCTGGACCAGATAACAGGGTCGAGACTCGCGGACCCCAGGACACGGCCGCCTGGACCGGCTCCGGAAGCATCGTCCAGCAGCGGTGCCGCCGCCGTCTCGTCATGCGAAGCGCACAGGTTCAGAAGGCTGGCGCCGAGGGCGCCACAGCCACTGACGATCTCAAACGGTGGAACCCCAACACTACTGTAACGCCCGGCGGGCGATAGCGACTCGCTACCCGCCGGCTTGGCCTGGGCATCGCCGGCGCCGCCATCGGTGTCGGTGCAGTCATGGCTGGTCAACCCCGGCATGGCGATGGAGATGGCGGCGGCGGCGGCGGCGGCGGACTGCCGTCGGAACCTGCCGGAGCCGGACGGACGTTGGCTGCCGACGCTGACGCTGACGTCAACGTCGCTGAGCTCCAGGGAGCGCCACTGCCCAGCGGGGATGGCCGTACTGCTCACGCCCGAAAGAGAAGGCACCACCGGCAGCGCTGCGTGGCCGGCCGCCGCCGCGGCCGCCGCCGCCGCCGCCTCCGTTGCCGCTGCGGCTATGGCGCCGTCTCGATCCTCCGGGTCAACTGTCGGCATCGCGACGACGATGCCGCCTTGCGCCGCCGCCGCCCGTGCCCGTGCCGACGTTGCAGACCTGTCGTACAAGTATTGTGCCGCCGACGCGCGCCGCCGCGCCGCCGCTCCCAGCACGAAGCAGCCCGTTAGCAAGAGGATGGCCCCGATGGCCACCACCACCCAAACCCAGTGGGGGATCTCCGACGCGCGAGTTGCCTTCGCCGCCACGGCCGCCACCGCCGGCGGCGGCCGCACCGGCGAGGGGTCGGCGGGGGCGCCGTGGATAGCGATGTCCCGAGTGGCTGGTGCCGCGAGTGGTGGCGGCGACGGCCCGGCACCGGGCAGTAGTCCGGCGCCCGCCGGGGGGGGTGCTGACGAGGCACGTACGGCAGCAGCGGCAATAGCCTGCGACGGACATACCCCGAGGTGGTGTTAGAGCGTCGCGAGGTGATGTTCCACAGCTCACCGAACACATCTGAATGTAACCCCTAAACCTTAAAATCCGGAGCTTATTGTTACTCCGAACTCAACCGTTCTAAGACCACACGTGACACTGGAGAGCCAACATGCCAGTGCTGTCTACTATCGATGTGAACATGCAATAACCGATTAAGGATAACAACCCGACCAACGAAACCAACGATAGCCGACCAACGATGACATCAATGACCAACGAACATTTTCTCGATGTACCCGTTACAATGTGGACCCGTATCCCGACCGGGTGTTCCCACGGGCCTAGATAGCTCGTAGGCGCTTGATCTTATCAACCCCTGCGACAATTAACCGACCACTCTGATCCGGGATGACAACGCCGCCAGCATCACTGCAAGCGAGGCGCACCCTGAAGCCCACTTGCCGTAAGTTCCCAGCCCCTCCCTGTACTCATGCGCTTTCGGAACGGTGGAACGGTGGACGGCAATCGGGTCCAGGCAGGGCCTTGCAAACCCCCCGGCTTCACCCGAACCGAACCGAACTGAACCGAACCGAATCAACCGAATCGAACCGAGTCGACGCCATCCCACGCACCTGCTCCAGTCTCTGCATGGTGGCAATATCCGGTGGGCCGCAGGGGGATTCGGCGTCGGGCTGCAGTGACAGCTGGACCCAGGTAGTCAGGTGGGAGGAGGAGGAGGAGGAGGTGGGGGAGGAGGAAGAGGAGGAAGGGGAGGAGGAAGGGGAGGAGGAGGAGGACGACGAGGACACTGCACACAGCCTGCAAGCAAGGGCAGGCGGCCGGGAGGGCGGAAGAGATACTAGGCTTTGAGAGGAAGGTGGAGATGGCTTGGTGGGTTAAACCCATAGGGCCCCCAGAACCTGCTGCAGCAAATTACACGCGCGAGCAATGACAAACATCCACCAACAGCCGCACGACATCGAATTCGCATCGACAACCACAGGTATGCACGCACGCATGCACGATTTGGGAACTCCTCTTACTTCGCGGCTGGCTCTCCATTAATTCGCTTCAGCGCAGGGCAGGGGCAGTTGTTTGCCATGCGGGCATTTTCCGGGTGCAGCCATGCCCCGGACACGACACACACTCCTGTCCTACCACCAACAAAACACACACGCACACACACGCACACACACGCACACACACGCACACACACGCACACACACGCACACACACGCACACACACGCTTACCTGATCGGCCAGGTCGGCCGCAGCATTACCCCATCCAGCATCTCCAGCAGCGCGGCCGCACCACCGGACAGGTTCCAAGCTGCCGCGCCTAGTGTCAGAGTCGCGTTCAGCCAGCCAGAAGCGGGGCTGCAATGTGAGGCACCCTCGGCGCCGCCGTCAGCGGAGCTTGGGGTGGCGCCGCTGCCGCCAGCCGACGCGTCATTGCCCTGTGTATTGTTGTACATGCATGACAACTCGTACGACAAGCTGCCGCTCCAGGCAACGCGCGCTACAGCATCGTTCAGGCTGCCATGCAAAGCCTCCACCAAAGTGCCGCACGGCGGCGGAGGCTGAGAGCCGTCCTGTGTCTGGCCCAGCCTGTACGGCACTTGCACAACGTACGACAGTACGGTAGCAGAGGTAATACGAGGGGCGAGGGCGGGGAAGGCCTGCACGGCATTCCACACGATCTGTGAGTCGACAACACCGTCAACCATCACCTCGGCGACGCATGCGGGCGGGTTGTACGGTGTGCCGTACGATGGAGGAAGGGAGAGGGGCGTAGGAGGTGCCGGTGGGATTGATGCAGGCGACGGCGTGCGAGGCGTTAGCCCAAGTGGCGATGTCAGGTCTGGGGGCCAACCAGAGGTGAGCTGCGGCGTGGGCGGCGTCTCCACTCCCGCCGGGCTGCATAGCTGTGATGACGGCGTTTGCAATGACGGGTCCGCCGAAGGGGAAGGAGAGGGCTGCGCTGTAGGGGATGGCGGCGACGGAGGTGCCGACGGAGGTGCCGACGGAGGTGCCGACGGAGGTGCCGACGGAGGTGCCGACGGAGGTGCCGATGGAGGTGCCGACGGAGGTGCCGACGGAGGTGCCGAGGAAGGTGCCGACGGAGGTGCCGACGGAGGTGCTGAGGGAGGTGCCGACGGAGGTGCCGACGGAGGTGCCGACGGAGGTGCCGACGGAGGTGCCGACGGAGGTGCCGAGAGAGGTGCCGACGGAGGTGCCGAGGGAGGTGCCGACGGAGGTGCTGACGGAGGTGCCGACGGAGGTGCCGACGGAGATGCCGACGGAGGTGCCGAGGGAGATGGCGACGCATCCAACGGTTGCAGTGGAGATGGCGCCGGTGGCGTTGCAGGCAGCGAGGACAAAGGCGGTGACGGGGGCACAGGCAGCAATGGGGATGACGGTGGTGACGGAAGCGGTGACGGCGGTGGCGACTGAGGCAATGACGCAGGCGGTGACAGCGGCCCGGGCGGCAAAACAGATAGCCGAGGTGGTGACGAAGGCGGTGACGGAGGCGGTGAAGAATGCGGTGACGGCGGCATCGGAAGAGGCACAGGCGGCAATAGGGACGAAGGCGGAGAAGGCGGTGATGCCTGGGGCGATGGTGGAGGTGAAGACGGCGGCCCGGGCGGCAACAGATATGACGGAGATAGTGACGAAGGTGATGACGGAGGCGAAGAAAGAGGTGTTGACGTAGGCGGTGACGTAGGCGGTGACGAAGGCGGTGACGGAAGCGAAGGAAGAGGTCTGGACGGAGGCAGTGACGGAGGCGGTGATGAAGGCGGTGACGGAGATGGTGACGGAGATGGTGACGAAGGCAGTGACGGAGGCGGTGACGGAGATGGTGACGAAGGCGATGACGAACGCGATGACAGAGACGGTGGGAGAGGCCATGACGAAGGCGGTGACAGAGGCGGTGACGAAGGTGGCGACGGAGGCGGCGACGGAGGCGGTGACGGAGGCAGTGACGGAAGCGAAGAAAAAGGTGTTGATGGTGACGGTGATGGAGGCGATGACGGTGGCGGTGACGGTGGTGGTGATGGAGGCGATGACGGGGGCGGTGAAATAAGCGCCGGCGGCAATAGGGATGACGGTGGCGGCGACGAAGGCGGTGACGGCAGCGGTGTCATCATCGGTGGCGGAGGCGATGACGGAGGCCCGGGCAGCAATAGAGATGACGGATGTGGTGACAGAGGCGGTGTCGGTGGTGGTGATGGAAGCGAAGAAAGAGGTGTTGACGTAGGCGGTGACGGAGGCGGTGACGGAGGCGGTGACGGAAGCGAAGGAAGAGGTGTTGACGGAGGCGGTGACGAAGGCGGTGACGGAGGCGGTGATGAAGGCGGTGACGGAGATGGTGACGAAGGCAGTGACGGAGGCGGTGACGGAGATGGTGACGAAGGTGATGACGAACGCGATGACAGAGGCGGTGGGAGAGGCGATGACGAAGGCGGTGACGGAGGCGGTGACGGAGGTGTTGACGGAGGCGGTGACGGAGGCGGTGACAAAGGCGGTGACGAAGGCGGCGACGGAGGCGGTGACAGAGGCGGTGACGTAGGCGGTGACGGAGGCGGTGACGAAGGCGGTGACGGAGATGGTGATGAAGGCGGTGACGGAGGCGGTGATGGAGATGGTGACGAAGGCGATGACGAACGCGATGACAGAGACGGTGGGAGAGGCGATGACGAAGGCGGTGACAGAGGCGGTGACGAAGGCGGCGACGGAGGCGGTGACGGAGGCGGTGACGGAGGCAGTGACGGAAGCGAAGAAAGAGGTGTTGACGGTGACGGTGATGGAGGCGATGACGGTGGCGGTGACGGTGGTGGTGATGGAGGCGATGACGCGGGCGGTGAAATAAGCGCCGGCGGCAATAGGGATGACGGTGGTGGCGACGAAGGCGGTGACGGCAGCGGTGTCATCATCGGTGGCGGAGGCGATAACGGAGGCCCGGGCAGCAATAGAGATGACGGATGTGGTGACAGAGGCGGTGTCGGTGGTGGTGATGGAAGCGAAGAAAGAGGTGTTGACGTAGGCGGTGACGTAGGCGGTGACGGAGGCGGTGACGGAAGCGAAGGAAGAGGTGTTGACGGAGGCGGTGACGAAGGCGGTGACGGAGGCGGTGATGAAGGCGGTGACGGAGGCGGTGACGAAGGCGGTGACGGAGGCGGTGATGAAGGCGGTGACGGAGATGGTGGCGAAGGCAGTGACGGAGGCGGTGACGGAGATGGTGACGAAGGCGATGACGAACGCGATGACAGAGACGGTGGGAGAGGCCATGACGAAGGCGGTGACAGAGGCGGTGACGAAGGTGGCGACGGAGGCGGCGACGGAGGCGGTGACGGAGGCAGTGACGGAAGCGAAGAAAAAGGTGTTGATGGTGACGGTGATGGAGGCGATGACGGTGGCGGTGACGGTGGTGGTGATGGAGGCGATGACGGGGGCGGTGAAATAAGCGCCGGCGGCAATAGGGATGACGGTGGCGGCGACGAAGGCGGTGACGGCAGCGGTGTCATCATCGGTGGCGGAGGCGATGACGGAGGCCCGGGCAGCAATAGAGATGACGGATGTGGTGACAGAGGCGGTGTCGGTGGTGGTGATGGAAGCGAAGAAAGAGGTGTTGACGTAGGCGGTGACGGAGGCGGTGACGGAGGCGGTGACGGAAGCGAAGGAAGAGGTGTTGACGGAGGCGGTGACGAAGGCGGTGACGGAGGCGGTGATGAAGGCGGTGACGGAGATGGTGACGAAGGCAGTGACGGAGGCGGTGACGGAGATGGTGACGAAGGTGATGACGAACGCGATGACAGAGGCGGTGGGAGAGGCGATGACGAAGGCGGTGACGGAGGCGGTGACGGAGGTGTTGACGGAGGCGGTGACGGAGGCGGTGACAAAGGCGGTGACGAAGGCGGCGACGGAGGCGGTGACAGAGGCGGTGACGTAGGCGGTGACGGAGGCGGTGACGAAGGCGGTGACGGAGATGGTGATGAAGGCGGTGACGGAGGCGGTGATGGAGATGGTGACGAAGGCGATGACGAACGCGATGACAGAGACGGTGGGAGAGGCGATGACGAAGGCGGTGACAGAGGCGGTGACGAAGGCGGCGACGGAGGCGGTGACGGAGGCGGTGACGGAGGCAGTGACGGAAGCGAAGAAAGAGGTGTTGACGGTGACGGTGATGGAGGCGATGACGGTGGCGGTGACGGTGGTGGTGATGGAGGCGATGACGCGGGCGGTGAAATAAGCGCCGGCGGCAATAGGGATGACGGTGGTGGCGACGAAGGCGGTGACGGCAGCGGTGTCATCATCGGTGGCGGAGGCGATAACGGAGGCCCGGGCAGCAATAGAGATGACGGATGTGGTGACAGAGGCGGTGTCGGTGGTGGTGATGGAAGCGAAGAAAGAGGTGTTGACGTAGGCGGTGACGTAGGCGGTGACGGAGGCGGTGACGGAAGCGAAGGAAGAGGTGTTGACGGAGGCGGTGACGAAGGCGGTGACGGAGGCGGTGATGAAGGCGGTGACGGAGGCGGTGACGAAGGCGGTGACGGAGGCGGTGATGAAGGCGGTGACGGAGATGGTGACGAAGGCAGTGACGGAGGCGGTGACGGAGATGGTGACGAAGGCGATGACGAACGCGATGACAGAGACGGTGGGAGAGGCGATGACGGAGGCGGTGACAAAGGCGGTGACGAAGGCGGCGACGGAGGCGGTGACAGAGGCGGTGACGTAGGCGGTGACGGAGGCGGTGACGAAGGCGGTGACGGAGGCGGTGATGAAGGCGGTGACGGAGATGGTGACGAAGGCAGTGACGGAGGCGGTGACGGAGATGGTGACGAAGGCGATGACGAACGCGATGACAGAGACGGTGGGAGAGGCGATGACGAAGGCGGTGACAGAGGCGGTGACGAAGGCGGCGACGGAGGCGGTGACGGAGGCGGTGACGGAGGCAGTGACGGAAGCGAAGAAAGAGGTGTTGACGGTGACGGTGATGGAGGCGATGACGGTGGCGGTGACGGTGGTGGTGATGGAGGCGATGAAGGGGGCGGTGAAATAAGCCCCGGCGGCAATAGGGATGACGATGGCGGCGACGAAGGCGGTGACGGCAGCGGTGTCATCGTCGGTGGCGGAGGCGATGACGGAGGCCCGGGCAGCAATAGAGATGACGGATGTGGTGACGAAGGCGGTGTCGGTGGTGGTGATGGAAGCGAAGAAAGAGGTGTTGACGTAGGCGGTGACGGAGGCGGTGACGGAAGCGAAGGAAGAGGTGTTGACGGTGGCGGCGGTGATGGAGGCGATGACGGAGGCGGTGACACAAGCCCGGGCGGCAATAGGGATGACGGTGGCGGTGACGAAGGCGGTGACGAACGCGGTGTCATCGTCGGTGGCGGAGGCGATGACGGAAGCCCGGGCGGCAATAGAGATGACGGAGGTGGTGACGGAGGTGGTGACGGAGGCGGTGACGGAGGCGGTGACTGAGGCGGTGACGGAGGCGGTGACAGCGGCCCAGGGGCGGCCCGGGACGCGGGAGATACGGAGGGCGGTTTCGGTTGGCCCGAGGGCGGCTCTTGAGGGGTCATGGTTGACCCAATGTCTGGCGGCGGGAGGGGTGGTGATTGCAATGGTAGATTGCTGGGGCTGAACGGTGGCGCAAACTGGCGCGGGCTCGCTACCACGGGGCTAGTGGCGGCGGGTGGGTGGTTTGGAGGTTCGGGGACGGGTAGGGGCGGGTTGGAGCTGGATGATGGGGGCGATGCACTGGGGTTGGACGGCGCCGGAGATGTCGGCCCTGGGACCGGCTGCGGGATTGCCGGCCGCGGGCCCAGCGGCGGATCCGCCAACGATGGTGACGGGCTGGGTGGCGGCGGCGGCAGCAGGGGGGTCACGCCGGGAAGGTTTGAAGGCGGCGGGACATTGGGCGGTTGCAGCGGCTGCACGTCAGGCGGTGACGTGTCGGGGCGCGGCGGCGGCGGCGGCGGTGGCGGCGGCAACGGCAACGGCGGGGATGCGATGGGAGACTGCGGCAGCACCGGCGGCGATAGGCTAGGCAGTGGCGGCGGGCTAGGCGGCGGCAAAGGTCTTGGCAGTGGCGGTGGGCTAGGCGAGCTGGGTGGTGGCTGCGGGTTTGATGGACCTTGTGGTGGCAGGGTGGGAGGTGGTGGTGGCGGCGCTGGGCTAGGCGGTGTTTCAAGGACTGGGGACAAGCTGGGCGGGCTGGGCGGCGGACGCTGAGGGAGGCTGGGCGGGGGCGGTCTAGGCAGCGGTGGGCTGGGCGATGGCAGGCCGGGCGGGGGCTGTGGTGCTGGAGGCGGCAGCGGCGGCGGCGACGGCGGTAGTTTGTCGGATGGCTGACTGGGCACCGATGGGGGGCGCGTTGGCGGTTGGCTAGTCAGGGATGGGATGGACGGTGGTGGGTCCGTCGATGGCGGGCTGGGCGAGAAAGGCGGCGCCGGCGATGTGCTTGGCGGTAGAGGGCTTGACGGTGGCGGGCTGGGCGGGGGTGCACGGACGAACGGAAGACTGGTCGGGGCCGGGCTAGGTGGAGGAGGCGGCAAGGTGGGCCGTTGGCTGCTGGTTTGCCAGCTGTCCGGCAGGCTGGGCGGCTGGCTGGGCTGTGTCGGAGGAGGGCTGGATTGCGTCGGCGGCAGCATTAAGCCAGGCAGGGGGGCCTCGCTGAGTAGTGGCAGGCTGGGCGGTGGCAGGCTTGGTGGAGGCTGGCTGGGCGGTGGCAGGCTAGGCAGCAGCAGGCTTAATGGCCGAGGGCCTGGCGGCGGAGGGCTTTTCGGTGAAGGGCTTTCCAGCGGACGGCTTGGCGAAGGCGGGCTGGGTGGAGGCAAGCTGGGCAGCGGAGGGCTCGTTGGCGGTGGGCTGAGCTGCAGCGGGCTTCCCGGCGGTGAGCTTAGTAGCTGAAGGCTGGGTGGCGGGAGGCTTGGCGGCGGCGGCCTGGGTGGCGGAAGGCTGGGCGGCGGGGGGATTGGTGGCTGTGGGCTGGGCGGCTGACGGCTGGGCGGCGGTGGGCTGAGTGGCGGCAGGCTGGGCGGCGGCAGGCTGGGCGGCAGCAGGCTGGGCGGCGGCGGGATGTATGGCTGCGGGCTTGGCGGCGGAGAGCTGGGCGGCGGAGAGCTGGGCGGCGGCGGGCTGGGTGGCGGCGGGATGGGCAGCGGCGGGCTTTCCGGCGGCAGGCTGGGTGGCAGAAGGCTGGGCGGCGACGGGCTTGCCGACGGCGAGTTGGGTGGCGGCGGGCTTGGCGATGGTGGGCTGAGCATTGTCGGCGGCACGCTGGGTGGCGGCGGGCTGAGAGGGGGAGGAGACGGCAGCGGGCTGAGCGGGGGAGGAGACGGCGGGGGAGGAGACGGCGGCGGGCTGGGCGGGGGAGGAGACGGCGGCGGGCTGGGCGGGGGAGGAGACGGCCGCGGGCTGGGCGGGGGAGGAGACGGCGGCGGGCTGGGCGGGGAGGAGACGGCGGCGGGCTGGGCGGGGGAGGAGACGGCGGCGGGCTGGGCGGGGGAGGAGACGGCGGCGGGCTGGGCGGGGGAGGGGGTGGCGGTTGGGGCGACTCGGGACCCACTACCGTCGTCGCCACCGTTTGCTCGTACGATGACCCAACACTCACGCAGGTCAATCCAACCACCACCAATGATGCTTGCATGTACCGTTGTACGGTGTACGACATGGTGACGTTGATGACCTGCCGGCTGCAGCCGCTGGCGTCGATGCCCGTCAGATTCATCTGCAAGTGTGGGCATAGAGGCGGCCAAACACCACGGATGATACAAAATTTCCTCCTAGTAGACAATCCGATACGCCTTAGAGCAACATCACGCGGTGACCTTGAACCTTCTTATTGGCGTCCAATTTACGTCGTGGCCTGATAAATCGAAATAAAGGAATAAGTTTGCTTCATGTTCTGCCTTCGCGCTGGTACGGCAGTGTCACGCGGCCGGCGAATCGCGTGCACGACATCCACATGTGACAGCATGATGACGCGACAGCGAGCAAATAGTGTGTAACCGTGGAACCATATAACCGTGCAACCATGTCGCCTGGTTTGGAGAACAGTCAACGGTGCCGAAGAGCGAAGAGCCGCGCGCTGAGCAGCCGGGTGCACCCGGGTCAAGGAGTTAACGGTCAACGTTCAAGGAGGGGCCCACAGGAGCCGTCGGCCAGCTCGCACGGAATGGTACGGCGACACTGTACGGCGGGCAGCGGGCGCGTCACAGCCCGCCGGCACAGAGAAGCAGTGTTGCTATCTTAAATAAAAAGAATATTTACGGGCCAAAAACCTGGAATTTTTCTATTTCCCGGACCCCCAAGAAACCTGCGAGATTTTATTTGTTTGACGCTGTGGAGAGCCGGAAATCTGCCCTGCCAACTATTTTCCAGACTACTAAAAGGGCCTGGAAATCTGCAGGCGCAGGGGCAATTCCTGCATCGTACACCTGTCTACCGCCAAAACACACTCTAATGCCCTGTCCCCAACTCCTGGTTACCCTCCCGTATGCATCCGGCGACGCCAGGAAAGCGCCAGGAAAGCGTGTTTCAGCCCTACAAGACTGAGAATCACTGTCGTAGCTGTGGTAGCAGGGGCCCTGCTGCGGAAACAGCGCTATCAGCACTGACAGGGGCGCTCGCTCCTTATACCGTAAAGTCGTCCAAACGGTCATGCCATTACGTGCACATGAAATCGCTGGTTAAACTGTCAAGCGCAAGTATCCTCCCCGACTCAGCGCGCACGCGTAGAAGCCACCCGCGGGCGCGCCCGCATCGACAACGACGGGAGCCGTCCACCACCTTACCTGGAAGGATACGCAGGTGGCTTTCGTGCTCAGCAGCTTGTACGACGCAAGGGTGAGCGCGCCGTTGGTGCCGTACCGCGCCGTTATGTTGACGTAGGACCCCGCCACCAGCATCCAGTTACACGCGAGCCTCAGCGTGGCCGCCAGCACCTGGCCCCCGGACTCGCGCCACGTCAGCATCTCGCCCGCGGCGATGGCGCCTCCGTCGGGGGCGGCGAGGGAGGTGACAGTGGCGGCACCACCGCACATGGAGGCGGCTGCGACCTCGCCATCCGGGGATGGCAGGCGACAGACGGTGCCGTTCTGCCCGAGCTGGTCTTCCGTCTGTAACGAGATGCGCGCAGGGGACACTCATCAGCAGCAGTCCGCACGCAATCGAATGCCCAAAACATTGCCAGCCTTTGGTCGGGAAGGTGGATGCAGCCGTTGGTGCGAGTGTACTTACGTTGCAGGTGTTCAAGGAGAGCCAATTGGTGTCGCATGCGCTGCAAAGGGTCCCTGTCGAGGTGCAATAACTGTATGTATTTGCGAGAAGGCTGCGGCGGCGTCGGCTGTCATGGCTAATCATGGTTTCCATGCTGTCGAGATGTGATGCAGTATCCAGCGCCGTTTGGCCGACAGAAGTTACGCGAGCATCCAGGCCACAGGCTACTGCGGCCAGTAACAAAAAACTTGCCCATGGCAGGCGTCTCGTCATGAGCAAGAACAGATTGAGTATTGAAACCCACCTACGTTACAAGTTACGAGGTAACGGTGCTTGTGTTTGCGTGGATAGGTTTCAGGGAGTTTCAGGAAGGGCGTAACGCCTAATATTGATTTTCTCTGCATAAAAAAACGGCCTCCCACGTTTCCAGTTGCATAGAAGGATATATTAGATTGCCCCATTTCAAGACGGCAACACCACGCGGCCAGTTTTCGTCGTCCCAAGAACCGCTGCCCTCACACATTTTCTGCAGGCCATGCTTTGCCCTTATCTTTGTTCCAATGCATAACGTCTGCCGAAATGTGTTCATTCAAGTTTTACGGAGTTGAGGAAATGCACTCTGTGCGCGAGGTCCCCATTATGATAATTATTTATTCGCAAATAATTAGCGTCAGTACGGTATCCCTTCACCGATGCGCCATTTGCAATCACCAACTGCACGAGGCACGAACAGCCTTAAGCAGCGTGACCTGATGGCTGTCGACCGCGATCGCCCATATGAGCAAGTTTGTTGTTTGGTTTTGACGATATTGTGTGTTGCCTTCACTTATTAGGATGTTACAGCGGACCCCGCGAGTCATCGGTGACAGCCCCGGCGACAGCCGAGGCTTCCTCACCATACACTGCCTAAATGAACTAACGCCACCATGGCGCTCCGGACAGGCTCCCCAAGTGCACCGAAACACTCCCCGGGCCCACACTACCAGGGAACCACCCCGTTCCTGAGAACCAACCATGGCAAGGGATAAAGCCCGCTCAGGGGGAGTTAGCCACCATGGCGCCCCTATTAGCGAACCACCACCCCCACCAAGGCGGGGTCACTTCTCCAGCGGTGGCCCGTAGTCTTGGAAGGCCACGGGGGCTCGCGAGTCACCATTCAGGGGCCTGCCCGTACGGTCCCACCGGGCCGAAAAAACTGCCCATAGCTCCACTGGGCGTCAGTGCCCTGACCACCCGCGGTCTATTACGACAGAGTACCTACAGGGCTTAAGAATCCTGGCCTGACGGAACCGGGCCTCGGCACACAAGACGACCGTCCTGCACTTTCAGGATCGGGTGTGTAGCCCCCACCGCTGACCACCCTTTCACTGGGACTCCCAGCTCAGCGAAGTCGTAGAGCCGGCTCCAAAAGTCTGCCACTGCCCGCCGGGCGGCTAGCCCTTCAGCGTCCCCTAAGGACCCCGGGATCCCGCCCGCGTTCCTGGACCTGTCGGCCCTCAGGGCTCGCCGGCCCGTTTCCATGGCACTGGTTGCCGCCAAGACGACAACGTCCCAGACACACTGTTGCACACCCACGGGGGGCGTTGCGAGCCACACCTGCTGCCTTTGAAGGCTCACTCCTAGCCGTGCCTCGATCTGCGCGACAACCGCTTGTGCCACCCCACAGCCCCAAAATTGGTGTTGCCTGGGTGTTGGCCGTATCGCCCCGGCGCCGGGGTACGTCCCGCATCCACAAGGGGCCACCGCCGCCCCCCTCATGTGGGAGTTACCAAGCATTGGGATGCCATCAACCGCCAGTCGCCAATACGCCTCCTTATTGGAGTTTTCCCACTTGGTCTCCGTCCACATCCGCTGCATGTTCTCTATTACCTTGGAAACCATCCTCGACACTTCTGGCGCAGTATCCTCTACCCCAAGCGCTTCGCAAACAAAGCGTGTGTGCGCTGCACGCCTCGCCTCCCCAGGCTTTGCAGCTGCAGTGTCGTGCCATACCGCACGGTGTACTCGTGGAGTGCCACCTTGAGGCCGTTTTGCAGCCTCCACCCCATGCGCCTCACCAGCATTTCCGTGACTTCCTCTCTCCCTGGGGGGCTCGCCTCGGTGGGCCCCAGGGACCCCTCGGCGGCTTCCCACCACCCTGGTGGGATGTCTTGTCGGAGCGCTTCTAGGGCCGCCTCACACTCCCTCCACCGGTCCCACTCCTGCCACCCGTCGGCTCCTACCCCCAAGCATTCCCTAACAAACATTGCCCATCCCGGCGACGCTGGCGCTGTGTGCGGGCGGTCGGGGGTTCGCGTCCAAGTTCCTCTCCCATCCGTCCGTCGTGTCCCGGAGCCGGGATATCACTCGAACCGCATGCCCAATGGTCCTCAGCGACAGGCATTTGGCAAGGGCGGCATGCCTATGTTCGAGCCCCGGTCGCTCGCCTAGTTGCAGCCCGTGTGGTAATAGCGGGTTGCCCCACAGCGGTGCATTCCAGCACCAGCCCCCTGGGGTCAGGGGCTCCGCCTCAACATCGATCACGGGCGGGAGGGCACTCAGTGCCCTTGCTATCCGATTCACTCCCTCCGGTAGTCCGGGGCAGTCCAGCCATGGTCCTGCATGGGGCGCCGTCAAGGCCATGATGGGTTCGAAGCCCGGTATCGCTCCACGTAGGAACTCAAGCAGAATTCGCCGCCACGGGGCGTCTGCCCCGCCCTTGGGTCCCAGGACGAAGCGGACCGCCCACCCGGCCCATCTGGCCCGCGCGTGCTCCAGCAGGGGTAGGGCCCCAAACCCTCCTCCCGTCGGGTGCCCTGCCAGCAGCGATTTGGGAACCCCTGTTGCCCTCCGTTCTGTGTCGTCGGGGCCGAGTCCTCTATCGATTAAGCGAGCCGCCAACTTCTCCCAGGCCACACTCTCTCTCTGGGGCGGTAATCCGCCGTGCTCCATGTGCCACGTCACTCGCTGCAGTCCATATGCTGCCGCTGATGATGCCCTCCCGAATATCGACAGGGATAGCCGCGATAGCGCCTGAAGGCGCTCTTTCACCTTGTCCCGTGCGCCCTCCAGTCCAGTTCAGCGTCCCTTCCCAGGTTCGTGAAAGGGAGGTTAAGCGCAGTGGCGCGGTGAACAATCCTCAACCCCGCGACGTCCTGACCCTCGCCCAACGCGACTGTGCCCGACTCGTCCGCCGCCCCTACAACCAGAAGCTCCACCTTGTCGAGATTGAGCTGTTGCCCCGACGCCTTCGCGTATGTGTCCATATATTCCAGGAATGGAGCCACGGCCTGGGTGTTCTCCAGCACTACTTCCGTATCATCCGCAAATTGCACCGCCGTAGTGAGCTCGCTATCCTGCGGTCCTAACTTGATCCCTACCCCGCATTGCTGCAGCCAGCAAAGCAGCGCCTGTGCTGCAAACAGATATAGCAGTGGTGCTAACGGGCACCCCTGCCTGACTCCCGCCGTCATGGGGACTAGCTCCGACTTGTACCCATTCACCACTGCTCTCGCCGCTGTCTCCGACAGGATGGTACGGGTCCACTTCATCAGCCCTTCCCCGGCCCCCATCGCGTCCATGCATCCCATGAGGAAGGGCCGGTCTAGAGTGTCGTACGCTTTCGCGATGTCCAGGAAGGCTATGCAGCCTGATCGGCCCTGCTGTGCCAGCAGGTGGGGCAGGTACCGCAGAAACAGCACATTTGCGCCTATCAGTCTCCCCGGGAGAAACGCCGACTGTTCCAGGGTGACCACCTTGCCTAGGGCTGAGCCCAGGCGGTTGGCTAGCACCTTTGCTAGAATGCGATAGTCCGTGCACAGCAGTGTAATCGGCCGATAGCTACCTGGCAGGTACCGATGCCCCCGATTCTTGTACAGAATGGTGATGATCCCGTCAAGGAACCCGTCCGGCGTTCGCCCTAGGGTTCCAATGGCCGTGTACAGATTCGCCAACACGTCTGCAAACTTCGCCCGGTATCCCTTATACAGCTCGCCCGGGATACCGTCCCATCCTGGCGATTTGCCCGGGCGCAGCGTTTTTGGGCGGGGCCCCAGCGCGAAGCGCGTTCGGGGGGCCCCGCCCCCTAGGATTGCCCATGTCCGTGTGTCCGTGTGTCCGTGTGTCCGTGTGTCCGTCCGGTAACGGCAAAACGTTCATTATCCGCTAAACTAATTCGCAATGTTTGTCACATTAATTGTCCTCTATTGCAAGGTAACTTTGGTTTGGCTGAAAAAAATTCTTTGCGCACAAACGGTCAAAGTAAAGCTCAGCGGTCTCCATGGACCCGAGTCAACATCCACTCAACGCCTCTCGCGCTCATGTTTGTTTCAACAGGTGCCGCGTGATGAATACTTGGATTAAGAATGGACAGCGCGTTCTAAATTGAACGTCCATAGTGTTCTGATGTTTGAACATCAAGATGCCACCAACACCAAGATTTGCCTTTCTGTTTTGCCAGATGAATACAATTCAACAATATGTACTGAATCAAAGTTTCAAGATGCAAAGGGATAGCATACCGAGTACCAAGGAGTTCTCCAGTTCCGATGGCCCGAAGTCCGGCTCTCACCGCGACTTTTTTGCACCCTGCTTTTGCTTTACATTGCTATGTAACTATTGTAGCAAACTTTAGAGGTTCACGTCTGCTGCACGCGTGCAGCAGAAGGGTTGCAAGCATGCCGACGGACCAAACAACGACAGTTTCACGGCCAGAATGCTTCAAGCTTGATTTGTGATCATCTGCTTGACAGACGGATGTGGTAGTGCAGAGGCGACTAGCGTTACGATAGTGATAATGCAGATGCCATGACCGCGGTGTACTGCAGGTTGGTTTCGGGGCTACCTACCTGCTTGAGCTTGCTGAATCTATACACGCCGATCCACCTTCAACATCAACGACACCCTCAATGGCACCCTTTCACTCTCTCACACTCTTGCGCGGTAATAGAGTTTTCGTTATTATTATTAGGATGTTACAGCGGACCCCGCGGGTCATCGGTGACAGCCCCGGCGACAGCCGAGGCTTCCTCACCATACACTGCCTAAATGAAGTAACGCCACCATGGCGCTCCGGACAGGCTCCCCAAGTGCACCGAAACACTCCCCGGGCCCACACTACCAGGGAACCACCCCGTTCCTGAGAACCAACCATGGCAAGGGATAAAGCCCGCTCAGGGGGAGTTAGCCACCAGGGGGAGTTAGCCGTTGTAAAGCAAGCGGCCTGTACGGATTGTAGGGGGCCCCGCCCTTTTCCGGCTTCAAGGAAGCCGACCCCCTACTTGTCAAGACACTTCCTACCTCCGTGGCGGACACCTCCATCGAGCCGATGTCTGCTGCTTGGTCCTCCGGTATCCTTAGGTTTCGGTGCCGCAGGGCCTGCAGCACTTGCTCCCTATCCTCCGCTGTCACATTCGCCGGGGATTGGCAAATCGTCCCCCAGTAGTCCGCGACCACTTGTGGCAGTTTCTTCGCAGTCGTAACTAAGTTCCCGTGCTTGTCCCTAAGCCCAGCTACCACGTTCTGCGCCTGGGGTGGCTTGACCAGGGCCGTCAGGGCTCGGTTCGGCCGTTCCCCTTCCCGTAGCCATTGCACCCGCAGCCGACGCCGGATGTCGTCCCCTTCCTCTCTAAGAGCGGCCCGTACCTCCGTCTGCGCTTCCACCATTTCTTGAATCGACGCGGGGTCGCCGGGTGCCTCGGCGGCCTTCAGTTCTGCTTGCTCCGCCCGCTCGATGGCAGTCCGGCTCCGAGCCCCCGGTCGTACACGCGCATGTCTGGCCGCATGGCTGAGTTCTCTTATCTTCTCGACCATACGGGTCTTGAAGGGGCCCCACCACGACAGCCATCCCTCTGCGTCTTCCCTGGCAGGTTTGCCCGCCAGCTCCCCCGTGAGCCATTCGTCAAAGTGGTCGTGTAGCGGCCTCACTCTCATGAAGTCGCACCTAACCCTTTTCATGCCTGGGCCCTGCGCCAGGCCGGTCCTCGGGAGCAGGGTCACGGTAGCCATCCGGTGGTCCGACGGTGTTTGGCCCCTCATGGCCGCCGCTGCAATGAACGGGTGTATCGCGCTCGAGACATAGATCCTGTCCAGCCGGGACCCTCCCGGGGCTGGGGCGTGGTACCCTTCTCTGCTTTAGCAGTAGAGGGCAGTTGTGGCCTTGCATGTGCCGCTGTGTGTCTGACTGTCAGTGTTGTGGTCGTCGTTTCCGCAACGGCCAACACCCTATTTCCTGGTAGCCGAGTCTTCTACTCTTGTTGTACCCCTTCACGGGAAAACCATTCATTTGCATGTGTACGCTGCTGGCAGATCGCTTCTCAAGCCTTACGTCACGGTTCCATTTACTGGTCAGGTATTGTCAAGACGTCAGATGCCAGGTGCAATGTGCGTGCTGCTCACGTGGCTGTTGTGCAATACATGCTGAGGCTAATTCGTACGTCAAAACTCATTCGACAAAAATCTGGATTAGCGCATGCCAACGCAAAGGGAAGCCTTTTGCCTTCACTACCGGGTCAGTTGACGCACATCGTCGTTTCTGTCCTCAGATCACGACCGTATTGGCGACTGCCAATTGGGGACCTTGCCAACAACGAACTGACTTGGGTTCTCGCCATACCTGTTACCAGGTCCTCCACACGCAACGGCGCTTGCGGTTCAACCGCCGCCGCCGGATCTGTCGGCCCTTCAGCCAAGTTGTTCCCGTTTTGAGTCAATCAATGCCGACAACCGAAGCACGCGTAGCACGCATGGACAACCGCAGCACGCATGGACATGGGCCTGTACCAGAAAGCTCTTTCCCATGCACTTCAGCCGAGCGTGCAATCCGCGCACACGTACACATACAAACAAACATATACATCACGCGCGCACGTGTCCCGAAAGCAGGCAACTGTTTGTACGAGGTCTTGCACGAAATGTTGTAGGGCGCGACGGACCCGACATCACCCCACTGGTGGTCCGCGCAACGCGCCGCATCTCACACGGCGACATCCGAAAAGTTAATAGTCGTAGGACATAAAGAGTATGGCAGCTGCAGCCCACCTGCGCCCAAGGGTCATGCGCCCCAAAATGTGCGCTACCCGTCAGCACAAACGCGGTTCCATGTGGCGCACATGTGTACCAGCCATTGACAACTGAACAGAACCGCAACACATGCCCGAGGCGCACTAAACAGTGCAACACAACATGCGACAAAGAAGCCACGAAGACAAGCGCACAGAACGAACGACGACATAATGAAAGCCCATCTGAAGATGGCTTGGCACCCGCACAGGCACCCGCACATCAGCCTTCGCGCTGGCAAACATACCGCCAAGCGCAAACGTGCGATGCCAACCATGCTTTTACACTTGGCAACCTTCCGCTTCGTACATCGACCAGTGGCCTGTAGCCTCTAGTTTCGTAGCGACCACAACGGCATACCTTCAAACCCAAACGTCCCTCGTGGAGCCGTCGAGTGTCGCTGCGCAGACATTGCTGGCATGCTACTTCACACATCTGCCAGCGCAGCCCGGCCCAGAGTCGTCCTCTGCTTTCTTACATCTTGCCGGCTTTGAAAGCAGCCGCCATAGCGTTGAGCGCCGAGCCGTTCTTGAACCAGTTAATTTGGTTATCGTTGAAGGTGTGGTTCACAGGGAAGCTGTAAGTGGAGCCGTCGGCCTTCTTGCCTGAGAGGGTCAGCGGCACGCCCGGAGCGAAGGTTTTCAGGCCCTCGATCGAGATGCGGTCAGTGGGGTCGATCTTGTCGTAGTCCGCCGGGTTGGCGAAGGTGAGCGGCAGCATACCCTGCTTCTTGAGGTTCGTCTCGTGGATGCGAGCGAACGACTTGACAATGATGGCCACACCGCCCAGGTGGCGAGGCTCCAGGGCGGCGTGCTCGCGGGAGCTACCCTCGCCGTAGTTCTCGTCACCGACGACAACCCACGGCATGTTGCGGGCCTTGTAATCCCTGGATCAAATTCAGAAGTAAGCGATGGGGCCAACAAGAGACATCAGCGCCATGGACACATGGGACTGCTAGTCGCCCAACACTACATGTACAGGATTAGTGCATGAGGTCCGTGCACCTGCACAGGGTCATTCTTTTCAGTCGTGCAACAGTGCAAACAGTGCCTCCCACATCAAGGAAATAGTTGACAGCAACCCCCAACACACACGGCCCCAGTATCTGAGCATGCCGCCGCGTATACCATCAACTGGGCACCCGCGAACATCAGGCAAGTATCCTGCACGCACGTCCGCAACAACTTGGCAATTTTACCTGGCAGTCGCTGGCACGGGGCCCTCCTCTCCGGTCACCACGTTGACGACTGCGTTGGGCTTGCCATTGGCAATGTTGATGGCGCCAATCAGCAGGTTGTTCGAAATGTTGTCCAGGTGGCCGCGGTACTTGAGCCATGGCCCGGCCATGGAGATGTGGTCCGTCGTGCACTTGCCCTTGACCTTGATCAGGACCACGGCGTCCTTGACGTCGTCGCCGCTCCAGGGCTTGAACGGCGACAGCAGCTGCAGGCGCTGCGAGGCCGGGTCCACCTTCACCGAAAGCTTGGCGCGCTCATCCAGGGCGTTGGGCGGAGCCTGGTACACGTTGGCACCCGCATCAAAGCCCTTGGCCGGCAGCTCGTCGCCGAACGGCGCCTCCAGCTTGATCTCCTTGCCATCTGCAACAGCACGGACAGCGTTGCCGGCGGGTTCAGAACGGGTTCAGAAAGGCCAGAGATAGCGCCCTACAGCACCTTCGCTCCCAGCACTAAACCGTGCACAACGCGTTTGTCGCAAGCGCGGTATGAAGGCACGGAGGCACTACACACAACCGTCCAGTTACCCAGGATCACGACCCTGATCCAGTAAATAGAGTAAAAGACACGTTGCGCCTCCAGCAGGGTCCCAAGACCGGAAGTCCATGTATGTCGCCAGGCCTCCTGTCCAGGGCCTCGAGTCGCCAGCACAAATAATAGCACTCGTGCTACTCACCAGCACCAACCAGGGTGTCCTTCTCCGGGTTGAACGTCAGATCGCCAGCGATGGCGTAGGCGGTCACCAGCTCCGGCGAGGCAACGAAAGCGTGCGTAGCCGGGTTGCCATCGTTACGCGCGGCGAAGTTCCTACGGCGAAGCACCGGCAAGGAAGTGTCGCCACATAACTAGACACTGAAATAGGACTTCCAGTTGTATGGTGGGGGAGCAAGCGCGTGCGGAGTCACTCTCATGCTCCCGTGTCTCGCGGTTTATTGTGCCCATTGACTTCGCACTAGCAATTCAATGACTCGCAATCTCTTGTCGCAAAGTTTCAGTATTCCCTTGTTTGGGCTTGCCTGCGTGCACTGTTAAGAGTGTTATCGTCTGTCCATCAGGCGACTCCAACCCGAAAGATCTCACCGGTTGAACGACGTAATGATCGAGTTGGCCTCGCCCTTGGGCACGTCTGTGCGCTTCCACTGGCCGATACAGGGGCCGCAACTGTTCGACAGCACGGTGCCGCCGATCTTGTCAAACACGTCCATAATGCCGTCGCGGGCAATGGTCGCGCGAATCTGCTCGCTGCCCGGGGAGATGGTGAACGGCACCTTGGCCTTGATGCCTGGGGGACGGCGCCAAAGGATAATGGGTACACGAGACCAGATGTGATTCCAGGCCAGGAGCAGACTTTTTTCAGATTTCGTCCTCCGAACGACCCTTGCATTTACGCATACTGGGGCAGCCGACAACCCCAACCCTGCCCCGAAACAGCTCATGAGCCTCTTCATGAGCAGTCACCACTCACCAGCAGCCAACGCCTGGCGCGCGACCGAGGCAGCACGCGCCATGTCTTCGTACGACGAGTTGGTGCAGCTGCCGATAAGACCGGCCTTGAGCTCCGTGGGCCAGTTGTTGCGGCGGAGCTCCTCCGCAAACTTGGACAGCGGGTGCGCCAGGTCGGGCGTGAAGGGACCGTTAATGTGCGGCTCCAGCTCCGACAGGTTAATCTCGATAAGCTGGTCGTACTTCGCGCCCTCGTCCGCCCGCAGGTTCTCCCTGGTGCATTCATTGCGGTCCAGACGGTGCAAACGGTAAGGACAATCGAACAAGCGGCAAACAACACGGTTCGCCAAGAGGAGCGAGGAGAGCGGGCAAACCAACAAAAATAGTTTTGACCCACGGATTAGTCACAAGGGATACTCCTACGGTATCCAGGACATTACTTAGCTGCCCAGACCCCAGAACTGATTGCAATGTCTGGCAACACTCTCCCGCAGGTCCCCTGAACGCTTACTTGAAGGCGTCCGCCAGCGTGGCAGCCCCCGCGCGGCCAGTTGCCACGAGGTAGTCGTGCATCCGCTTGTTGTAGGGAAAGATCGAGGTTGTGGCGCCGATCTCCGCGCCCATGTTGCACACGGTGGCCATGCCCGTGCAGCTCATGTGATCGAGCCCAGGGCCGAAGTACTCCACAATGGCGCCCGTGCCGCCCTTGACAGTCAGGATGCCAGCCACCTGTCATCAGATGCACGCAGTAGGTCAGCCCAGAAGATTAATATATGACATAAGACATGGCGCAGGACCACATGCACTTTGTGCGCCTCCAGATACTCAGCTGAGCTGTCGCAAGCCGTGGATGTGCGACGTCCTGCGCAAGTACAACCCGCGAACAAGACCTTGCGCCGCAGTGCGTCTCGCCAAACATCAGGCAATGCTGCGTCACGGCTCAGCGCCGTGTTTCAGCGGACTTCTTCGTCCATTTGAGATGCCAAGCTTGACAGTGCTGCTGTCCGTTCGAACTGTAGAGAGCGAACTGTAGGTATGACTCGCATCGCCAAAATTTCCAAACTGGCCCAAGGCACGCGTACCAACAAAGTCGCTATCAATTTTAAGTTTCTGTTAAGAATTAGAATCCACGCAAGGATGTTCCGACGTGCAGTACTGTGAATTTTGTGGACAGGCAAGGCAATTTACTTCCGAATCCGATGCATCCAAACAACCCCCTTCTGTTGTCCGTGAACTCCATTACCTGCCAAAAACGAGCCGAAAGCCAAGACATGGTAGTCCCGACGCGCATGTAGGTAAGGCCAACCAATCGTGGGTTAATACTAACAGACCCCGTCTCCACCTCGTCTGCGCACGCGTGCACCGGCCCATCCGAGTACCCTACCTTGAGGATCACGTCCTTGGGCGACGTCCACCGAGACATCTTGCCGGTAAGCTTGACGCCAATCACCTTCGGCGCCTTAAGCTCCCAGGGCAGTCCGGCCATCACATCCACTGCGTCCGCGCCACCCACACCCACAGCGCACATGCCCAGGCCACCGGCGTTGGGCGTGTGCGAGTCCGTGCCGATCATCATGAGACCCGGGAGGGCGTAATTCTCCAGCACAATCTGCACCGAAGCGAATCGGGCCAGATGGAGGGATGGAGATAGGCGCCAATAACAGCAAACCATGCCAGCGGCGGCTCCGCAGGCGTAAGCGACGTGTGCGCCATTCCAAGAGGCGGAGCGCGCGTGCCGTCTGTTGCATGTCCCATGCCATCCTGGCCCCTCGCTGCACCAAGGCTCAAGCCTGGCCAGCAGAGAAACCATGTGGTGATGTGAAGGAGGGAATGCACGCTCACACAGCCACTGGCTGCAACCTAGGGAGCACTCCGGCGGAGTGACACAGTTATAGCAACTGACCCGCAGCGTTGAGTGACGCGCTGGTGTAACGTTTTTGCAGGTTCCTTTTCCTTGCGAGATGTTCCGACTGCCAGTCAAAACTATGACGCCATCCAGCGCGAACCAATGAGGTCGAGACTCAAGTGCGTGCACTGCACGTTGCTGTACTGCTTTGACTGGCCTCAACCGCTGTCTATCCAGTTATCCCTGTCGTAGGGCCTCAGTTCTTATCTCTGCGACCGGTCAATCCCCGTTGATACTTACGCTCAGGAAGCCCACATAGATACTCGTGCATGCTACAGCCGTTAGCGGCGGTTCGGTGTCGTTGCATCTCGGATGCGCCGTCAAACCACTCAAAAACTGTTCCCCAAATCTTGTGACCACGATAAAACTAACCCGCTCTACAACCAGTGATGTTGCGAGGCATGCTGTTGCAGTTATCCAGAACTTCTGGCCTTGCAACAACAGTGTAACCCAACTGTATTACGACGCACTGCACCTGGTGGATAATGCCAGACCCTGGCCGCCAGAATCCAACACCGTACTTCGACCCAGCTGTTGCCAGGAAGTCGTACACCTCTCTGTTAGTGACGACCGCGTGCTGCAGATCAGCCTCGCCACCAAACTTCCCCTCCCTGTGAAACAATTCAACCACATAATCACATTCATGCATCGCAACCGGGCATGAACAGGAGGTGATCAGCAGCCGCTGGATCAAACCGCATTTGAACGTGATAGGTCACGATAAAATGGCCAACAAAACGTGCCCCCTTGCAAACAAAGTTGCCTAATTTGCTATTAGGGACAAGCAAGTCCAACTTTGACCATTACCGCTGTCCCACCGCCCCGCCGCCCCTGAACCTGCCCATTCACCCCAGCGCGGTGCTCCATCGTCACCCCAACACATCGGGATGCACCCAGGAATCCCAGAGTGTGCACTTCGTCAGAGAGGGACGCAGAACCCCACCGCTGTCGTGCCAGACTGTGCATATTTGCATTGCGCCGTCGTACCTGTCTGGCTGCGGCGAAGTTGTGCCCTCAATGAGGTGATCACAGTGAATCGTCGACGGCACCATGGTTTTGGGTAGGCCGGAGGAAATGAACTGTAGCATGGCCATCTGCGCGGTCGCGTCCTGCATTGCCACACGGTCTGTCCGTAGGGCGCATCGCGCGAGGGGTTTGCACGCGCACATTGACATGGGTAAAGGGGAAGGGGTCAAGTTACGGGTTGGCTGACAAGCCGGGAATTTAGCTGAAAACATTACCTCACTAATACCAAATCCATAATTATTCACCTGGCCGCAACTTCAGGTAAGACACGCCACGCTTCATCTCTGCCGTCTCGGGGTCGTCTAGGTGGCCGTAGACGATCTGCGAGAAAACGACATCTCCTATCTTCCTCAACGGACAATTACGACCTCTATGAACAGGGTGCGCTCACCTTCTCTGCCAAAGTCAAAGGCTGGTTTAGCCGCTTGCGCACGACCTGAAAAGCGAGATGTCACGGAACACCGATGAGACCCCACGTGAGGGCGGCCCGCTGCAAAGTCCAGATCACTTATCAACGCGCGCACCTTCAGCCTGTCCTCGATTGCTTTGTAACGGTCATTCACATACTCTGTCGGCTCGAATTTGCTCATAGGAACCTGAGTGTCAAAGTCTGTGTCAGCAACAGCACTATTACCAGCGTTCGAAGACGATCGCGAGCCGCACCTTTTCGATACCCGCAATTGACGAGTAGCAGAGCACATTCGACCGCTCCCGGCCGAGCAGGCCGAGGCGGACCTGCATCATCGGAAACATCAACTCTTAGCACGCAGCGACACCGGTCTGCGCCGCCAGCTCAGCAACAAACATAAGAGGTGCTGATGCGCTCGGCCGAATTTAATGAACCATTCCAACAGAAAAGTCAAGTCATCCCGAAATACAAAACAGTTCGTTCCCGTTCTTACCGGCCCCAGCCCTAACCGGGCCAGAGGTTGAGACTGCATGGTGACTCGCTGACGACGGTAGCAATTCTGGTTCCCTGGCGCACTTATCGGCATGGGAGTACTTGTCGGCGAGGGCCCTATTCTCTTACAACCCTAGCCCCAGTTGTGACAACACAACTGTCCTTACGAATACACCGAAACCATAATTTCCAAGCTCATTTATATGGGATTGACGTTTGTGTGCAGCAGATTGACTTCAATTGCATCACGTTGCTCTTGCCCTTGGGTGGGCATTTATCATAACCTTTGGCGCGCATAATGAGCACAGTTTTTCATAATATATATGAAGTAGGAATGCACTGTGCTTGTTACGGTATTTCTGCTTTCGACGTCACAGGTCCTACCTTCAACCGTAATGACCCAATTGTGATGCACACGTACTTTCAGTCCTACATAAAACTACAGGAACGCATCATAGAGGATTTGATCCCTTTGAAGCGTCGCTTTGCTCGTTGCTTTGATTGATCAGCAGCCCCACTTCACCCAAATTTTGTTTAGAATTACTGCGTTCGGCGATGGTGCTCAGTCGCCGCCAGTCCGTGCGCCAATGCTCAGTCGAACCTGCCGTATCGTCTGGCACCTCCCGCGGTCGGCCCCGTGGGACGGCCCTACGCGAACTGTCGTTCACACCGGCAATAACATCGGTGCACCAATACTTGCATGGAAGCTCACAGTCACATTGCCCAGAACCTGAAATGTGCGGCCGTTACATATCTGCCGGGCCGACACTGGCCGGGGGCGCTAACCCGCCCCATTCGGGAGACCGCCGAAGCACTCCTCTGATGAGGAGGGGCGTAGTCCACTTAGTCCACACTGTACCGCCCATCGAGGGGGATACTCACCGCCTACTGCGTCCACCTGATAGTCCATCAGCCAGTTCAACTAGCCCAGGTGCCTACAGCCCCCTTGCCACGAGACGCATGCTCTACAGCCGCGTTATTTGACTACCACCAGGCACGTACACCAGCGCCTGTACAAGCTTATGATCCCAGGGGCGCTGCGTTCCTGTTGTCCTTCAACCATCTGATTATTCAGAGGCCCAGGGGTCAGCCACTACTCGCTGTATATGTCCGCCGAGGCACAGTTGCCTCCTTGAAGCCAAATCTTGGCTCCAGCAGCTCCTCCAAGGCCGCCGCTTGTCCTGGGATCCATCCCTCCTGTGTGTGTGTATGTGTGTGTGTGTGTGAATCGTTACATATCTGCCGGGCCAACGCTGGCCGGGGGGGCTAACCCGCCCCATACGGGAGACCGCCGAAGCACTCTCCCCCGGATTCGGGGGAGAGGGGCGTAAGGGGCCTCTGTCCCCTCGCTCTCAACCAAGGGCGCGCGCTCGATCCCTGAGGATCGGTGACAGCTGTGCCCCCTCAAGGGATTGGGCGGAAGCCCATCCCGGGCGGTCTGTGCCTCGCAGTCCGCTGTTCAACCTCCTCAAGTCCTTGCAGCACCCAGGGCGCGTTCCTCAGCAATTCGGAGGCGTGCCCCTGCCCGGTGCGGTAAAACTAGCCTGGTCCCGCGTCCCAACCTAATCGTACTAGCTAGGGTTGCACCATCCGGCAGGCCTGCCCGCCCAGCTGAGTCAGAGCGACGTCGCACACGTCAGGCCTTGCTGGGTCCGGGTATGCAGTCGGGCGCTCCATGATGGGGCTATGGTTTGCACAAGGCAGCACATCACCACGTAAGCATCCCTGTTGTACACCCCTTCCCGTCGCAAGCGGCCCTCGCCTACACGTCCAGCTGCCAACTCCCACTGGTCTGGGCCTACCCTCCTCGGGCACCCACGGATCCCCTATGTGTCCGGAAGTGGGCTTCCCTTGTCCGAATCCCCACCCCCTAGAGCTTCGAGCTGCTATCTATCCATCAAGAGTCTATGTCTACTGGCTGCACGCAGCGGATCCGGCCGTCCACCACCGATAGGATTGGGTGGTCCGGTCCCACCCCTTCCCATCCCCGTCTCGGTCGGCCTAGATCTGCAAAGCTGGCCACCCGCTGCCAGAACTCCAACACTGCGCGCGCCTTAGCTAACTCTACCGGCAACGGGGCAGCCGGCGCCCCCGGCACGGGTTGTGCGCCCCCGTTGCGGGTCGCTGCACGTAGCCCAACCCTCGCCCGCTCCATGGCCGTCAGCGCCGCCAGTGCAACGATGTCCCAGACCCCTTGCTGCATCCCCTGCGGCGGCTCAGCCAGCCACACATTGGCTCGGGTGACGGGGCCCTGAACGTGTGCCCCGATCTGTTGTACCACTGCCTGAGCGACCGGGCATGCCCAGAAATGGTGTGCCCGTGGTGAACACGGGTGTGGCCCCGCGCCACCGTACCCGCCGCACCCACACGCCTCGGGGTGGGCGTTGTGTAGGTGGCTGTTGCCCTGCAGCGGGACCCCGTCAACCGCCAGGCGCCACAGTGTTTCCCAGTGCTCCCGTTCCCACTTGATGGCCCAAAGTCGCTGCAGAGTGGCAGGCACGCTTAATGCGGGGTGTGTGCCGTAGGACCAGCTACGCCGTCTGCCTCAAGCTGTTCCCGGGCCTCCTGCTCGTATGCAGCGTGCAGTCGTGCCCGGGCTGCCGCCACCTCCTGCACCTGCAGCTGTGTCGCCAGTCGGACCGTCAGGCCAGTAAGCTTGACAGTCAGCGAGTTGGCTAGCCGCCACCCCATCCGGTCCACAATCCGCCGACGGGTCCCTTCCTCGGACTCCAGGTCCCCCGCCCGTTCGGGGTGGTCCAACACAGCTGTTGCAGCTCCCCGCCACTCCTCGCTGATGTCGGCGATTAGGCGGTGGATGGTCGTCAGGGTCGGCCCTCGTCTGAAGGTCGCGGCCCCATGTAGCGCCAGGTGGTCGCGGACCCACGCGTCCTATCCAGCACCGGCTGCGGGTGCCTCGCCGGCTGCACGCGCGACCCGCACTGCGTCCCCTACTGTGCGAAGCTTCCCGCAGGCTGCCAGTCGTGTGTGCCGCCTCTCCAGGCCGGGCCACGTTGACGGTTCCGCGGTGTCCCGTGTCTCCGCCGGCGTGAAGTCCGGATCTGTGTCGCCTGTGCTGTCCTCCATGCCATCTTCCGCTGCCCCCGGAGTGGTGCTGGGTAGGAGTGGGTTCCCCCACAAGGGGATGTTGAAGCACGGCCACCGGGAGTGGGGATGAGTCCACGTCTTGCACCGGCGGGAGGCGGCTGAGGGCCCCCATGATTCTGCGGATGTCCTGGGGCAGTGATGCCAGTCCAGGCAGCGTGTCCGCGCTGTCTGGTGGGCCTGCCGTCAATACTGAGCTGGGGCTAAGATTCGGGTGGTGGTGCTGAAGGTAGGTGACCGTCACCTGCGCCCACGGGTGGCCGCGAGCCCCCGGCGGTTGGCCCACCGACCGGGCCAGGCGTGTCGCCCACACAGCCTCCCGCTCGTAGCAGTGGGCTTTGAGTGGCAAGAGGCCGAAACCGCCCGTGGCCGGGTGGCCATAGAGCAGCTGTCGGGGAACGCCCGTTAGGCGTTGGCAAGGCGTCACCGGGCTGACCCGCCGGTCCACGACGGCCGCGGCCCAGCTCTCCAGTTGTTCCTCCTCGCCGTGTGTGGGGAGGCCGCCATGTTCCCAGTGGTACGTATCCAGTTGGAGTGCGTAGGCGGAAGCCCCCGCACATCGACCGAACACTGTCAGCGGCGGTCTGGTGAGGCGGTCCATACGTTGTCGGGCTGTCGAGAGGGACTGCCGGCTGACGGGTGGGGGCAAGGAGGGCTGGAGAGTTCGAGAATCGGATACCGAGAGCGGTGGCTGCCGAGACCTGTCGGAGCCCTGCAATCGTGGCGGGGTTCGGTCCCGGTGCCGCTTGCTGCGGCTGCTCGGCTCCAATCTTCAGTAGTTCCACCTTGTCTCGGTTCAACCGTTGCCCAGCTGCTTGCGTGAACGTTTGCATGGCCTCAAGAAACGCCGGGACAGTCGCCTCCCCTTCCAGGAGGACCTGGCCGTCGTCTGCGAACTGAACCGCTGTCATGCGGTCCTCGTCTGTAGGGCTCATTCGGATCCCGATGTTGTTCCGCTGCAGCCATGACAGAAGGGCTTGCGCTACAAAGAGCGAGATACAGCAGGGGGGCCAAGGGGCCGCCCTGCCGTACGCCCGCCACCATGTGGACCGGATGGGAGAGCCGGCCCCCCACCAGTACCTGCACCCGTGTGTCCGACAGGAGAGTCGAGACCCACTTGCGCAGGTTCTCCGATGCACCCAGTTCCCTCATCGCGGCCTCCAAAAAGTCGCGGTGGACGGTGTCGTATGCTTTGGCGAGGTCCAGGAAGGCGACGATTGCTGCGCGCCCTTGCCGGTGGAGGAGATGGGGGAGGTGGCGGAGGGTGAAGATATTGTAGCCAATCAGGCGGCCTGGCAGGAAGGCCGTCTGCTCGGCGGAGATGGCGGCGTTGAGTGCAGGCCCCAGGCGCGCTGCCAGGATTTTGGCGAGGGTGCGGTAGTCGGTGTTGAGAAGGGTGATAGGGCGGTAGTTTCCCGGCTGCGTGGGGTCTCCTTTTTTTAACAGAACCTTGATAATGCCGTCTGTGAATCTTGTCGGCATGCAGCCAGTCCTACCGATGGCTGTGTATACGGCGGCCATCAGGGGAGCGCACTGCCTGCTGAAGGCCTTGTAGAGCTCAACGGGCAGTCCATCCCAGCCCGGTGCCTTGCCCCGCGGCGTGGCCTTGAGGGCCGCCAGTACCTCCTCGGTGGCTACCTCGGGATGGCCTACGGTGTCCCTCGGGTCCTCCGGTAGGCGTAAGGGGTGGGCCTGTAGGGCCTCCAGGACCTGTGCCTGTGCTTGCTGCTTCACTGCCATCGGCAGCTCGGCCTCTGATGGCAGGGCGCTGACGTCCCGCCAATAGTCTGCAATGATTTGGGCCACTCGCGCGGGGTCGCTGACGAGATGGCCCGTGTGGGGGTCTCGCAGAACGGAGGGACCTGGGCCGCCCGCATCTCCTCCGCTGCCAGTGTCATGGGCAAGCTTAGTGAGCGCCGGGGAGGGCCGCTCTCCGTCGCTGATCCATTTCCGCCTGGCTGCGAGCACCTCGGCCCCCCCTTCAGCGTGCATGCCTTTCTGTACGGCTACCTGGGCTTCCACGGCCGCCGCCAGGCGGGCTGCATCTTCAGGGTGCTCATCCAGAGCTTTGGTGGCCTCCTTTGCTGCCTCCGTCAGCTGTTGCACGCTGGCTGCGGGTCGGCTGCGTCGGGTCTGAGCCTCACGATTCAGCTGCGCCACCTGGGCTGTGAATCGCCGCTTGAATCCGGGCCACCAATCCAGGACCTTCTTGGTCTGGTTGTTGTTCCCCGATAGGTGCAGCGTCAACCTGCTTATCCAACCAGTCTCCCAGGGACCGTTTGAGTCCGGGTGCGAGAGGAAGTGGAGGCGAAGGCGACGGGGCACCTTCTGGATTGGGGGCTGTGGTCGTGCCGATAGGTGTAAGAGGGCAAGGCGATGGTCTGACGGGGAGGCTGTGGGAATGGTGGCTCGGTGAATGAAGGGGCTTGCGATCTCCGGGATGTAAATGCGGTCCAGTCGGGAGCCGCCAGGGTGAGGTGCGCGGTACAGGTGTGTGTACTCGCGTCGTTGAGGATGCGTCACGCGGAAGCTGTCGACCATCACCGCACCGGTTCCGGCTGCCTGGAGATGCTGGGACGGGGTCGCGTCGCCCGCGCGGCCCCCCGGCCCGGCGAAGCAGTCCAGGGCTGGGTTTTCCACAAAGTTGAAGTCGCCCCCCCACAGCACGCTCGTGCCATCGCCAGCCGCAGCTGTTGCTGTGGGGGCGAGGCAGGCCTGGCATAGTTGCTGGCGGAGGGAGGCGGCTCCTTCTCGGCTGGCCTGGGGGAAGTACACACAGCATATCTGCAGACGGTGACCGCCCCACTGAAAGGTGCACGCTGTGAACCACCCGCTTGGGACACCCGGCGGCGGAGGGCTGGCCGCGAGGGTGGCTCGGGGAAGCAGGTTCGCCCGGATGAGGATGGCTACTCCTGCCGTACGTGGCCCCGCAGTTGACCACGAGGAGGCAGCGATGAGCCAGCCCGGCAGGTGCCAACGCTCTGCAGCAGCGCAGCTGAGTGCGTGCTGTAGGAGGGCCTGATCTTCCTCCGAGACGTGGTGTGTTTCTTGCAGACAAGCCACGTCGAGTTGTAATTTAGCCCATAGCTGGACCGCTGCTTCGAGGCGTGCTGCTGCACGTCCCTCGGCAACTCGGAGGCCTCCCACGTTGTGGGACGCCACCCGCAATGGTCGGGCATGGGGGGCCCGGCCTCCCCTGACAGTTGTGCTCCTCATGGTCCGGTGGTTCGCGGCGTGGTCGCCGCTCTCGCCTGGGGGGTTACTGTGTCAGGGGCGTCCTCATGGGTTGCCTGGGACAGCCGTAGCTGCATGCTGGGGACGGTCTGCTGGCTGGGACCCGGGGTGTCGGCGTGCTGGCTGGCGTCGGCAGCTCTCTTGTCAGCCTTGGCGAGCACGGACTTCCTCTGGGCGCGCCGCGTGCCCTCCTGAAGGGATATGAGCCGTTCACGGTACTTGCCCATAGGTTCGTCTGTGCCGTCGGCGGCCACCTTGCGCATCCACTGCTTTCTCCCGGGGGTGTTGTACGTGTCCAGGAGCTCCTCATCTGAGAGGTCCGTGATCGGGACCGATTTGCCACATTTGCGGTTGGCCTTGGCTCTGGCTCGAATCGCTCAGCACGTTAGTCCGTGGTGAAATGTGGCGCAATCTGTCATCCTGGATTAAGGTGGCCCGTCCCACGGCGGGGAAGGCCACTACTGGCGGCGGCCTTAGAGACTTGAAGCCATCAGCCCATTGCTGCGAATTGCCACCACCAGCTGAATGCCATTAGCCCACGGCGGACGGCCTTTAGCGGCGGAAGGTCGCCACTGGCAGAAGGCCATCAGCGGCGGAATGACATCAGGGGCCGAAGCCCGTTAGCTGCAGAAGGCCACTACCAGCGGACTTAGCATAGTACTCGCTGGGCAGTGTCACGAGCCAGGCGTGGGTCTTCCAAGACCTCGAGAGCGAGGGTGCAGCGTTGGTTGCCTCAGGGGTGGTGGTAGCTGGGTAATGGGGTGCCTGTGTGGGCGACCTCCCCTGTGCTTGGCTTTATCCACTTCTGGGGATTCTGCCATCTGCTGTGCCTATCCCTTTGGTAGTGTTGCCCCGCTGCGCGCCTCTGCTTGCTTCGGTGTCTGGCTGGGCGGGGTCATGGCCCGGTGTGTTTTTGGGCGGGGCCCCAGCGCGAAGCGCGTTCGGGGGGCCCCGCCCCCTAGGATTGCCCCTGTCCGTGTGTCCGTGCGCCGTGCGCCGTGCGTGTGTGTGTAACGGCGAAACGTTCATTATCCGCTAAACTAATTCGCAGTGTTTGTCATATTGATTGTCCTCTATTGCAAGGTATCCTTGGTTTGGCTGACAAAAATTCTTTGCGCACAAACCGTCAAAGTAAAGCTCCGCGGTCTCCATCTGCTCTGGTCTCCATGGACCCAGGTGAACGTCCACCCAACGCCTCTCGCGCTCATGTTTGTTTCAACAGGTGCCGCATGTTGAATACTTGGATTAGGAGCAGGTGGCGCGTGCGAAATTGAACTTCCATAGTGTTCTGATGTTTGAACATAAAGATGCCACCAACATCAAGATTTGCCTTTCTTTCTTGTCAGATGAATGCAATTCAACAATATGTATTGAATCAAAGCTTCAAGATGCAAAGGGATAGCATACCGAGTACCAACGAGTTCTCCAGTTCCGATGTCCGGGTCACACCGCGGCGTTTTCGCACCCTGTTTTGCCTTATATTTGCTATGTAACTATTGATGGCAAACTTTAGAGGTTCACGTCTGCTGCGGGCGTGCAACTGAAGGGCTGCATGCTTGCCGACGGACCAAACAACTACAGTTTCACGGAAAAACAAGAATGCTTCAAGCTTGCCTTTTGATATCTGCTTGACAGACGGATGTGGTAGTGCAGAGGCGTCTAGCGTTATGATAATAATGCAGATGCGATAACCGCCGTTGGCGGCGCGTACTGCAGGTTGGTTTCGGGGCTACCCTACCTGCTTGAGCTTGCTCAATCTATGCACGCCGATCCACCTTCAACATCAACGACACCCTCAATGACACCCTTTCACTCTCTCACACTCTTGCGCGGTAACAGAGTTTCCGTTGTAAAGCAACCGATCCATACGGATTGTGGGGGGCCCCGCCCTTTTTCCGGCTTCGAGGAAGCCGACCCCCTACTTGTCCGGCTTCGAGGAAGCCGACCCCCTACTTGTTTGGGTGCCGCGTTGAGGTGTGGAGGTGTCCTGCCGCCTTGGCGGTGGGGCCTGCTGGGGCTTGTCCTGGTATACATCGGTGATCCCTTAGGGGTCCGCTGTAACGTTCATTCATTCATAGTACTGGAAGGCCATCATCGGCGACACATCATCAGTGGCGGAAGGGCATCAGTGGTGGAAGAACATCCGCAGCGGGGAAGGCGGAAGGCCGGTGCAATTCTAGGAACATATTCTGGTCCTGGGCGAAAGTCACACGGCAGAAGGCCTAACGGTAGGATCTGAGTGATGGGCGGGCCCCATCACTGGAGCGTGCGAAATGGCCAGGCCCCACTAGGCGGAAGCCGGAAGGCGGCAGGCCTCGGCGGAAGCCGGAAGGGATCTTGGTCAGCGGAGTTTCGATGTAACCTCGGGAACTCGGTGCGAGGTCTTCGGCAGGAGGCCGGTGCCTCCCGGGCCGGGGCGTCCTCAAGTCGTCCGTATTCCATTGACCTGCGGGGAAAGGCCGGCATGATCGTTGAGCTGGACGGTGTACAACGGCGGAAGGCCGATACAATCCTAGGAGCGAATTGGGCGGAAGGCCCTCCGGTGGAAGCGGTGCTGGACAGCGGAAGGCCAACGATGGACGCCAGCTTAAACTCAGGAACGGACGGAAGGCCCACCGGGGAATGTCAGTCCAGGCCTTCATTTTGGAAGCAAGCGGTAGGCCAGTACGGCGTACTGACGTTCGGAACATATCAGAAAGCACGCAACGAATGCCCATCTGACTCTATGGGGGTTTGGACTGTTTTGGAGCTTCACGCAAGCGGCGGGCGCCATCGGGCAACACCCCGCAACACCTACCGGTACCTGTACCCAGATGACTATGCAGCACTTACGCTTGGTGTACTGAATGAATGAATGAATGTTACAGCGGACCCCAACGGGATCATCGGTGTATACCAGAGCAAGCCCCAGTAGGCCCCACCGCCAAGGCGGCAGGTCACCTCCACACCACAACGCCGCACCCAAAGAAAACACACCGGGCCATAACCCCAACCAGTCAGACACCGAAGCAAGCAGAGGCGCGCAGCGGGGCAACACTACCAAAGGGATAGGCACAGCAGCGGGCATAATCCCCAGAAGTGGATAAAGCCAAGCACAGGGGAGGTCGCCCACACAGGCACCCCATTACCCAGCTACCACCACCTCTGAGGCACCCAACGCAGCACCCTCTCGAGGTCTTGGAAGGCCCACGCCTGGCTCGTGACACTGCCCAGCGACCGCTAGTGGGGTAACCCGCATCATAAGAAATAACTTGGCCAAAACACCAAAATGCCAACGGGAGCCCAACCTCCACCCCAATCTGAGGGTAGGCCCGGTCCCCAACTTGAACCCCGGTTCGGAGAGCCCGACGATAAACAGACAGAGGGCGGGGAACCCGCGCCTCATCCTTCTTCAGGAGCAGGTCCCGCACATCGCAGGACTCCCCCCGCCACTTTCAAGAAAGGGTGGAAAGGGCCCACTGAGCTCCAACCCCGTCTCGGGAGCCCCAACTGGGCGAACCCGTGAAGGCGCCCCCAAAAGTCAGCGATTGCGCGCCGCTCCCCTTGTTCTGCCAATATCGGTCCCGGCCGGATCGTCTGACCCTGACCAGCGGCTGAACGCGTTGTGGGTTAGTTGTAGCATGGGTACGGGAGGGTACGGGTTTACCTGGCGCTAACAGGCGCTCAGTGTAGCCTAAGGCGGGAGCAGTTGTATTTTACGAGTTCATTCCATTCTGCAGCTTCATATGTGTGTGTGTGTGTGTTACATGGTTGGGGGTGCGTAACCCCATACCTGCACATACCCATACGAGCCGGAGGCCCAAGGGCAAACAAAACGCCCAAAAGCACTGGTTTGCAATACCGCATTAACAGGAGTCGACGAGACTAGCGCCCAAAGGGCACGATAGAATTACGGTGAGCCCACATGCGCTCCAACATCTTTGCCAAACGAGCCGGATCCCAGGCAATCGCCTCCCTCATCGTATTAGGGCGGTGAAACCCTTCCTCAGCGCGTATTGCATCGTAAGCCGGGCAGTCGAGTAGAACATGCTTCTCATCTTCAATCTGGTCTTCAGAGCGGCAGCAACGGCAGACCCGTTGTCCTCTAGGGACATGGTGCCTACCCCTCCGCGCCCTGTTAGACTCAAGTGCCCAACAACAAAGCCTGAATTGCATTAGCTTCCGGTGCGCAGAACGGGGGATAAAAACTGTAGCGTGCGGTTGCCACATAACGGCCGCCGCACCCATAAACGACAGGCCCATCCAATGCTTGTACTTCGACATATGGATCCCCGGCTGCTTCCCGTCTGATGGGTAATTGTCTGCAGCTTCATATGAAACGCCGTAATCAGACGTTTCCTGCGGAATAGCGAGGGTGGATGTCATCTGTTGTCGCTGCCCCTGCTGTTCCGTCGTACCTAATACGCGAAATGTGTGCACATCTACGCAGATATGAGCTTCTAAACAAATTACGATAACTGGAGCAATGCACGCGTTACTACGTCCGTTTACAGGGGCTTCTGTGGCGGCCGAGGTGCAAGTCTAGGAATGACAGATCCTTCGAGCAACGCTGAAGCGGCAAGTAGGGGTGTCATACTAATGATAACGTTCGGCAGATAAGTTATGGGGTAGCTGATAGCATCAGACAAGGTAAGGAGATAGAGTGAGAACGAAGACCAAAGTGGCACATAACTCGAAGGCCCACACCTGTTTGGCTCATCGTATTTACCGATCAGCATACGGTAATCAGTAACGCGGATACGGCATGGGCTCACACCTCACAACCTAGCAACGGGCGCCAAGGCGAAGCAGACGCATGGGCTTCCTCACTTTTGGGCTTACTTGTGTTTACGGTCCTACAGGACCAGGCCTTTAGGACGTTGTAGGGCAGAAGGCTGGAAGTTGCGCAACACCCAGCACGACCCAGCCCGCTCTGATTTATCCTTTTGTAGTCGCACGCCTGGCTACAATGCGGTACCCTCGCAAAAATATCAATGAAATGAGAGCTTTATTTGACGGTTTGCTTGTACTGAAACAATTCTACACAGGCTTTTTACAGTACCGTCTTGTGTCGTCGCCTGCTGATTGGACAACAATTACATAAGTAATACAACATATGCAAATACTACTAGCCAAATGCAACAGCTCCCTCACCCTGAGTCACTGGGATCGGCTACGGGCATGCATCATTTACCCGTATGCGGTAATGGCGGGCGGCCACATCGAAAATATGAGCCCCATCGCGCATGATTACCCAAACCTCATGCGCGTTTGATGACTGTCAATGTGCGGGACGACTTCGCGCTTCGCAGCCGCTTTCGGTTTGCGCCTGCGGGTGCCTGCATGCGCCTAAGCACCAACGTTGGCTTGATGCTACACGGATGCCGGGGGTGTCACAGGTAATACGCTTTAATCGTGGCCAGCAAGTTGCGCCAGAAGCTTCATGCTGGCAAGCGCGAATATGGAGAGGTGTAGGGTTTGTGCCAATCCCGTAATGTGTCGATGCCTAGGAAGGCGCGTACGACGCATGTATGTCGGGCGACGGGCAAATGGCAAGCTTGCCCAGCAGGTCCAACGCAACTTCCTAAGCAGCAGTATAAGCGACCGTCTGCCAGCCGTCCGCATTTCCTACACGTGGACGCGAGCGTAATGATCAGGCAGTCCTACCCCTTCCCAATCGTTGATTGTCTGATCCGGCTCTCAAGCTTGTCAACATGTTTGCTGTCGAGCCGAGAGACGCTTAACGCGGCAATTCTAAGAAATGACCTATATTAAAAGATGGTCTGGTCTGGGTGGCTGCGTGTGAGTCACAACGCACCTCAAGGCACACACGCCCACATGGGCACACCGAATAAAGTGCAGGCGCACGAAGAATGCAAGAATCTGGACGAACGAACGAATTTCCACACGGGACGCGTTCTCCTTAATCACAGTCACGGCCTGACAACGGGCTGACGACCCAAACCCTTCGCTGTAATCGCTGTAACATTCATTAATTTGGATCTGCCGCGGCATTGCTGTGGCGCCGTACACTAGACAGCTGGTCGACGCTGAAGCCAGGGAAAAGCATTGACACCCACACACAGTTACCACCCACTGCCACCAATCCGCTGGCATGGAGCCGTCCGAATGCCGACTGCAACAGGACACTGCCTGCTCCCTTTTCGGGGTCCGCTTTTTTGATCTCTTTTCGGGGTCCGCTGTAACCTTCATTCAGGATACGGCCGAAAATACTCGCAACCCCTGCGCGCAACGTTCCTGAGCGAACCGCACCACGCAAGGGCAACGACATCTATATGAGGTTACTGGCATCCCCGCACTTCCAGGCTGCAGACAAACACGTGGGACTGCACGACCTGAGTACCTGCGGCATGCAGCGGCACGCGGACACAGTGTGGTGAATGTCATAACAATCGCGGCGGTAGCGGTCCAAGACCTAGAGCCCGGGCAGCACAGGCACCTACGGTGTGGCTGTCGGGCATGGAGTGCCTGTGCGGCCGATTTCCCATTATCTGAACTTCGGCGGGGCCCTGCTGGGGTATCTCCTAGGCACAATTTGAGTTCCGCTGTGAAATGTATTCAGTCGGACCACCCGTGCGCTCGTGCTGCGAGAGTGCCCCAACTTTAGTAACTAAGGGAATGCCAGCGGGGTTGGACGCGCAGGGACGCGCCCAGGGGTATGTGGGGACTGAAACGTGCAAGTATTTTGCTCGCAGGCTTGCGCAGTGATTAGCCATACCCTTTGAAATCATGTGGAGCTTATCCAGGGAGATGTAATTGCGGTTTGCACGGTCCTCAACTCGATCGGTTTCGTGGTGTGGAATCCGAACACCTCACAGCACCTGCAAGGCTCCACCCTTCGGCGGAGCCGCATATCGTCGCAGCAACATGCCGCCGCGGCGTAAGGCGTGTAAGGCCGCGTAACATGCTGTCTGATTGGGACTGGAGATCGCCCGGATGACCGGAACAGATACGACGAGATGCCTGTCGGTAGTTTTGGATGAAGCGACCGGTTTTGGGCCGAAATACACGAGCTGTGCGGCATCCGCAGCCGTCCAATTCGGGCTGGAAATGCAACAGGCTTGCGTGCAGGTTGACGCCCAGTATGCATTGAAGCGAGCGAAGGAAATCAACAGCGCATGTTGATGGAGGGACAACCTCACGACCACCTTCGAATAGGTCGGTATGTGTTTTGCAGTCCAGCCGCCCACTACAAGACGGAATAGTGAATGCTGCTCGCTGCGCCGCACAAGGCGGCCATATCCTTAGCTGGATATGCTAGTGGATTTGGACCCGTCCGCAGGGTGCAGTTGTATAGCTTGCAGAAATATCTTCAAATTTGATTTGACCCTGTAACTACTGATAACCTTCCTCGTTCAGTTGTCTCCTTACCTATACTGCTGTACTTTGCTTCCAATCGTACCACTCCTACATCTTTGTGTGACAGACACAAGACGCATTGTAGACCAATCGGACACTCTTCAAATATATGACATTACCATTTATGACGGCTATTTCTCCCCAATAATATCTACTTCGTTATTTGTGCACGGCAGTTAGTCCTCTTGTTGTTCTGTATTGGTTGCTTGCGGCCTTACCATTCGGTGCATTAAAGATAACTAGGTAAGCCAAAAGGCCATATTGTTTGATGTTGGGTCCGCCCGGCGCGGAACGTGAACTTGAGTAGCTCACAGACTTCTTGGGCCGAGCCCTTGCACGCTGCCCCCTTGACTTTGTCAATAGACTCACAATAAATGGAATTTCTGCCAGCCGCTAGTACCCAGTGTGAGACGCTGTTTCGGGACCGGCAACCTGGGTTCCTCGGGGGTTCCCGTGTGGGGCTCCAGCTTGGTAGTGAATATCAGTATTTGTTACTCAAAATTGATTTACAACTAAAGCTCGCTCTTTCTTTGCGACGTGCGCGTTCCTGTTCGCATGCGAACGCGCTCGCACCGCCGCAGCCACGCATGCCATTGTGCTTGCACAGGTCAAAGTCTTCCTCGGAAATGTCCGAGAGCAAGTGCGGCGGATGTGACCCTGAGTTGCGGGTCGACTTGGCGGCCTATGACCGTGTCACGCCAGGGCGCGCAAATCAAATTACGTTAGCACGTAAGCATACAAACCTGGAAGCCTGCTTAGTCTTAGGAACTATCGAAGTGCTACAGCATTGTTTGCTTGGGTATGTGTTGCGGGCCCTATGGGCGTGCTTTCTGTTGCTCTTACGACGTCGAAACAGTATTTTCAACGAAATAAGATTCACCGCCGCGAACTCCCCCCTTCCGTAGGTGTGAATACCCCAACCCGCAATATACTGCGCAAATTCGACAACAATGGAGGTAGGTGACGGATGGGTGTCCCGGGTGCCCTGGGTTCGTGTGCTTGTACACAGCTGGCTTATAGGGGCTCCCCAACACGACTTCTGCCGTCAACCCTGGAGTTGCAGCGGTACAGTATGGCGGGATTGAGCTGCAATGCCCCGTCCAGTTGACACTGATAGTGGGACGTCTGCGCATCGATGCCCGGGGCGACCAATAGCTTCCCGAGCCGTAGTGCTCGTGTTGTCCCTTGACGTCACCAGACCTGTCTGTTTTCCGCCGCTCGCAGATGGACGCATCGATGCGAACGAGATCCAAACCATTGTCACCACCCTCGTTGCTGAAAAATTCAAATCCAAAGCATTCAAATTGGGGCTGATAATACTGGCCATCTTCACGGCGATACTTCTGGGGGCCATGTTTGGCCTGACCTGGGCTGTGGTCGCCGCGCTCAAAGACACACAGGTGGGCTAAGATCTATGGTCTGGTTCTACAGCAGCCGAGGCTGTCCACGACGCGGGTCGTAACGACCCCGTGGGCTCCTGGCTTGGTCATGAAAGCGTTGTCCTCGCAAATTCCCTTAGGTCGTGCATCCCCACGTGGCCGAAGAGTCGGGATCCAAGTAGTCCTAGGGTGCGGCATGCCCACAGAAGCAGCACACTCGTGTATGCGTGGCCTGTAACCAACCCAACCCGGATGGACATTTTAGCTTCAGCGGGGGGCGCAATCGCATACCATCGTCCCTCCCTGCCAAGTGATTCGGCGGGTCTCAAGCGGTTTCCAGGAGAGGCAATCTTGGCACGCTAGTAACCCGATGTATTGGCCGGTATGGCCGCATGACCCCGAGGACCCCTTCCGCGGGTGGTGGTGGATTGGCGCGCAGTCCTTGGTAGGGTTGATGATATGAAGCGCCGACAAAGCTACCTGGGCCCCTTTGATCGCCCGGTCGGGACTAAGGGTCCACCTTGTAACGGTTGCATTAACATTTACCAACATAGCCCAGGCCGACGGGCCGACAGGCATGGCAACACCTTGCAGCTCCCCGGCCGTTGACGACCGTCATGTATGTCACATCCATTGCCTGTGCGCTGAGTGCAGGTCCAAGGCGGTGTGCTGGTCACCAACGACAGGGCGCAGGCGCCGGTGCTGGTCGCCAACCTGGACCTCACGGTCGCCGGGAGCAATCTGGTCTCCAGGAATTCCTCGTCGGTCCTCAGCACGTCGACGGTGCAGACGCCCGGCGCGATCACCGTTAGGACCCCCTTCCAGAAGCTCATCGCCCTGCAGAACCTCGTGGTAAGGCAAGCGACGCGGCACGCAACAGAATCCAGCGACCTTTTGCCACAGTACGTTGTTGCTGTTCTGAGACTTCACAGCACACGAAACATGCAGTTTGAGCTTCCATGGGTTCGACATGGCAGTGCCCGGCATTGGTTGGCTATGTCGTGGACCAGACTTTCCGGGCCTTGCATCATGGCCCCTTGCTGGGCCTTGAGTCGTGGGCACCGACCTCGGCCACGTTCGTCACGTCCATCATCCAAAATGACTCTTTTGTCTTGGAAAGAGCCAACACTGCGTCCGTTTCAGGCCAGACCTCGACCAGCGTTTTTATCCCTGGGCCTATCCGCCTGCACCCGCAGTTCATCACTCCGCAAAACGCGACCTACTCCCTAGCCATCTTTGGCATAGCACGGATCCCGGACGCGGAGTCGGAGGGCGGCTATGTCGTAAAGGTTCACACGGCGTCAGGCATGATGACGCTTCGGAACAACACCTGGTCGATCTCCAACGTCACGGGGCCGCTTCTGGAGGAGGCGAACACGTGGCAGGCGAGGCGCCGCCGCGGGCTGCTGGAGGATAACGAGCAGCTCAGTTTCTGTGAGTCGGGACCTGCGTCGGGGTTGTGCGTGGTCGCTTGGGTTGTGCATGTCGATCGCATGACGATGGTGGCGGCCTCATGGCGCCTCGCTCCCGCTCGAGAATCCCAAGTCCAGCCCTGTGTCACGCGATGATTAGATGGACTCCGAGCTGACGACAAGGAACTGGGTAAAATGCGTTTTGGGGAATTAAGACTAGTCTGCAATGCCCTAAGGGGAACGGTAATCCATGTGTGCTGTATTTGTCCTAAGCCATCGTCATCTGTGAAGGGGCTTGCGAAACCCACCGAGCCGCTGTTTGCATTCTTTGCCTGGGGCACCAAAGCAAAGTCGCAGGTATGTATGGCGTGTTCTCTCGCTGCACACTTGCATGGGGCCATCGGTCGGCCTGTGAACACCTTACCACGGCAGCCGGTCTCCGGGACAGCTTGACATGTCCTGGGCCCCGCCCTTCTCCCAAACACCTGACAGACAACTTCTTCCTCCGGTTTTCATTCCCAACTGTAGATTTCATATGCGAGAATGGGGATTGCGGCGATGCCCTGCCGTGCGGCCTTCCTGGACTGGATCCGTGCCCAGTGATTCCAGATCCAGGCAGCGGATCTCCTTCTGGCGGCGGCCAGGCTGGTGGCGATGAAGCCACAGGCATTACGTCGTGCTTGCCGTCTTTACCAGTGACAGTCTGCAGCGCCGGATTGACGTCATGTTACGGAGGGTCTTCCACAAGCGCTCAGAAAACGAAGTACATGTCGCAACCTGGTTGCACGTCCAACTGCCAAAGTGGATGGTACATGAATGCGTGGGGAGAGTGCGAAGGCACCACTGCAAGGCGTTTCTGCTGTTTGTGAGCATGACTGATGGGTTGACGTGACATCATTCATGGGTGGAATTTCTGTGATGTCAAGTGTTGTGCGTTTGGTGCTGGTCCGCTCGCGTCGTTGAAATAGGCGACACCTACCAAGTGTGTTACATCAAGATGACTTGGGTTATGCAGCAGGTACCACACGCGATTCGGTAACATGCATGTGATGTTGCACCCCAATTGGGATACCCCGAAGGGTACGGTACGCTTCGAGCTGTTTACATGACCGCCCGTGTACTTCCATTCTACCATCGGTGGGGCCGTTCTATATCCCGTGCAGTCGTGGTTCCGTGTCGCATTGTTGAACTCCTCGCCGCCCGCACGGAGGCGTGGCGGTTTTGGTTGAGCGCTGCGATTGTGTTCAGGCCATCAGCCTGGTCCATGCACAACCGGCATCGTGGTGTTGGGTTGACTTAATGTCTGGGCGTACTTGCCTGTCGGGGCACGTTGCATCGGAGTGGCTGCCCACAGGGCCGCTGGGGTCTCTTTGGGTGACGTGTCAGTCGCGTTTTGGTGAGTTCAACCGATGGATTTCACACATACTCCCACGTACCTCTTGGAGGGCATTCCGGGCACTGTCTCCTTTCGCAAGGGGGCGTGAACGGGCTTGACATGCGGGTTGGGGCGTCCTTTGCGAACGCGTGGGTATCATGGTTGCATGCAAACAACGTTGAAGACGTTCGCGAGCTTTACACGTCCATGATACGTGACTAGGGTTTGCAACCATCCCTGATATAACGAAATGAGCCGCTGCCAGGTTCTGGCGAACTGAAACTGAAACTGAAAGAGTGTTCCAGCGTTAGTGCGTTTCTTGGAAGCACCTTGAGTGCCTGCTTACGACACCCGGCGACACCCTTGGCGCGCATGGATGTACTTTTCAACGTATCATGTAACATGCAGCAGGTGATTGAGAATGCTGCTGACGGTATTGCGTCGAATGAGAGGAATGTATCAGCTAGGCAGAGGTAGGGAGTTCATTCCTGAACATACGGTGAGAAGATTTATGGGGAACCACCAAAACATTTCCGTACGGTTCCGGAGCAACAAGTAGAGGGTCGGCTTCCTTGAAGCCGGAAAAAGGGCGGGGCCCCCTACAATCCGTACAGGCCGCTTGCTTTACAACCAAAACCCTATTACCGCGCGAGAGTGTGAGGGAGTGAAGGGGTGCCAGTCAGGTTGTCGTTTTTGTTGAAGGTGGATCGGCGTGCATAGGTTCAGCAAGCACATAGGGTAGGTTAGAAGCATCGTTACAGGCTATCTCTTGCGTGCTTGGGTGGACATGCTGACCCCCATTTTCGCGGCGTTGTGGTGCGGGTGTGCTGCGATTCTCTGCCGGTGGAGCGCGTCTGGGGGTATCCCTTGTCGGCACCGATGATCCCTTAAACGGGGCCGGCAATAGCAAACACTTGAGTTGTCGCGCAGTTTGAGGCACGGTTAGGGGTGAGCATTCAAATACAGCATCTGTGGCTAGCCTAGTCCCCTACGGAGGTACAGCAGTGCGTGTGTGACACTGTCATCTTGGCGGCAAAAAGTGCCATGGAAACGGGACGGTGCGCGATGAGGTCCAGGGCCACGGACGGTACCCTGTGGCATAAAGCTGATGCCGAGGGTTTAACCCAGTCGTGCAGAATGACGCAGATGTTATTGCTTAACAAAATGTAAGCCTATACGGTCCAGACAAGCCAATCTCATGAATCGCCGATTTGGGAACATTGGTGTTTGGTGTACAGCAAGTTGGTTGCAGAAAACGGTTTTCAACACTTTTGGCCGAAGTTGCCACTTTTGCATTGAAATGTTTTCCTGAACCTGCTTCAAAAAAGGCCTACAGTGAAGGTTTGCCGTATTATTCAATCATCGGTCACCACGGTTGCCTCCTTGTCATAATGGGAGTCTTTTTGTTGAACAACTGCAAATATCTTTGACGCATAGTGAGGAAGATGCTTCAGCGGACAACTCTGCTGCTGACTCTAGCCCTAGCGGGTGTTTGCGGGACAGCGGCGTTGTTTGAGGACCAGGCCGGCACCTACGATTGGTATCGGCAACATATTGGAGTGATTTCGAACGCATACTTTCATCCATCAAAACCGCGTGCATGTTTTTCAACTGCACAGTCTGTGGTCGGCTGCCTCAACTTACGCGACGGCAGCTTAGCTTGGCGCAAAATGCTGGGTTCTACCACTCCTAAGGTTTTGATGCTATCAAAATCCCAGAGTTTAATAACTGCAGCCGATGGGTTCCTGTGGAGTTTCGATCTGGAGGGTAATTTGCAGTGGCAGCACAAGCTACCAGACGTGACAGGAACTGTCGCCCTTGCGGAGGCTAATGCGGGGGATGACGTCCTTGTAATGCAGAGTGGACGACTGCAGGTGGGGACTCGGAATAGAGTGGCACGGGTCGTCTTGCTTGGGGAAACCTGGTTGCCCGCGTGAAGATGCACAAGACTATCAAGCGATAGGTGTGAGGTATTCTAGTGCCGGCGGGCAAGCGATGGTGTAAGGCATTCTTGCCCGTACGTGGTGGTTCTTCGTCTGGTGCGCTTGCGTGACCCTCCCCACCGGCTCTCCTGGAAACCAGCTTATGCGCTAAATTTTTGGTACTTATTCGCATTCGTTGCCAGCCGTGTGTGTCTTGGACGCGCTGTTACCCTGAACCGCCCCCTGCTTGTAGGTTCGCAGCGCAGTCGACGGCACCATCGTCCAGAAACACGAGTTTTCTTCTCTCGGTGACTGCACTCAGGGAGTTCACATGGCTGCAGGGTTTGGCTCCTATGTGGCAGCGGTTAGTCCTGGGTGAGTTGAATTACAATTGCACCCTGCCGCCTTGACCGTTAGAGCATTGTACCGGCGTGTGGTGCGGCCCAAGGCCCATGAGGACCGGCTTATTTGTATTACGGCCGCAGGTCAACCCGGCTTGTCGTAACTTCCTTGGATCAGCCGGAGGGGACAACAACTTTTAATGCCTCGCTCAGTTTGTCGGCAGCGATTTCGTTGTCTGCGAACTCGGTCGCGGCGTTAACTACTGATGGACAATCACTGTGCACCGGTGTGGTGAATGGTGAGTGTGTTGGGGGCCTTTGCAGTAAGAATGGCTGGTCGCGGGCTGGCTCTCTGCCTGCCTACTTAGTCTTTCCTGATTCAGCGGGGATTAGTACGTACATGATTGAAAGATTCAGCGGGGAAAGTACGTTCACGACTGCAAATGTTTCGTTCTGATTAAGTTTCCCCATCGTCTGCAGGGGCCGCAAATGGTCTGATCTGCAGCGTGCTGTCGGAACTCGCGCCAGGCATGCGAGGATCACAATCGTACAAGCTGCTTAGCTTATCGGCCGGCCATCTGCTGTACAGCACAGACCCAAGTAAGCAACCATGTTGTGACTCGCTTTGCCTTGGGCTGGGACGGTTGACGAGGCGTCCGCGTTAACTAGCAACCCTCCTGGATACCTGCTGCTTTCAGGCCATCCGGGTGTTGCGTTGTTAGCACCGGAACCAGATGGTGGTGTTGCCCTGGTCAAGTACTTCCCACGTGCAATCGCGGCGTCACCGGACATACGTACGGACAGCGTTGCTGCGTTTGGAGTTTTGGAGGCAACCGTTGAAGGTTAGTCAAGTCGCCAGGTTCATGCCGAGCGATGAGTGCAATATCTGCAATATCCAAGCCAAATGATTCTGTTTCCTCGCACGGTGCGGATGCTGAGGTGGCTGAAAGGCAGTGTTGTTGCGCAGGGGGCTTTAAGGTCGTAATCGTGCAGTCCAACGACGGCCAAGTAATCCAGGAGGAGAACTTTCCGGCATTCGCTACCAGCGAGCGATCCATTGGTCAGGCACCAGTCTTGTCACCATCAGGGTTGGTGCTTGGCACATTCGCGCGCAAGAAGGAAAAGGCCACAGGCTTCAGGTACGCACAACCGCACATTCGCTAATGCCTTCTATGAAATGTCAGTATTATATCTGAATCACAGGGTCCGGATCACGCAGGGCACTGGTGTCCTTCGGCAACGGTCTAACAGCACTGCTGCAGCAAGGCGTTATCGTATGGTCGCGCGATGAGAGCTTGGCGACAATCATGGACACACTTTTTGTTGACCTTCCGGCGAAGCAAGGCAATGGCACGGCACTAGATTCTACAGATGATGTGAAGGTGGACTTCAACACGCGAGTCAGGTATCATCAGACGGCAAGATGTAGCGGCGCGTGTGGCGAGCGTCTGGAGGCACCTGCGTCCCTTGTCGTGGTCGACGTACAGTTGCTGTTGCGTTGAGGACTCTTATCATCCAAGCAGGCATCCTAAACCCCGTTGACGCTTGGGCTATCATTCGCGCGCAGATATCAACTGTTGGGTGCAAAAATACAGCTCAAGCTGAACTCTCCCGCTGAAGCAGACGAGTTTCTCAGGCTACGAAACGCCCTATCTGACAAGAACATGCCAGTTCGTGATGTTAATGGTTTTCGGAAGCTCTTGTTAGCCTTAACCACCACAGGTGAGGGACTAAGCTACGGTCTTCCTTGCTTGACGTTGGCTGCGTGGCTTTCTTTGCAAGCCCATCAGGTTCCTTGGACAGGTTGGGTGAATGGTCACTCGGATCATCGATTGGTTGCCTTCACTAGTTTCGTGCCGCAATGGCAACTGCAGGCCAGCGGCGTTGTGCTGTTGGATTATGGTGGTAGGCCAGTCGGTCATTGACACTTCCCCTGCATTTGTTTGGCAGGCAAGCTGGCGGCCCTGCACAATGGTGATGGCCGGCTGCTGTGGTCTCGGTCTTTCATAAAGCAGGAAATGCCAACGCGCCTGCTGCCTTGGCGTGTCTACCATGACATCCAGCACTCGCCTGAAATCCTGCTGCTTCGGGAGGAGATGCCGGGCGCGTACGCCACAGTCCTGAATGCGCACACAGGGGAACAGCTCTGGCACATTCCGCTTTCCGTTGGTGTGTCCGAGGTGATTCCCCTGCGCGCGCCCATGCATGAAGGGTCGGCAGTCCAGAGCGTCTACCTTTTGGTGGAGCAAACTGCAGGTGTTAACGGCCTTCCCAACGTGCAGCTGTTGCCGGACTCAGCTGCCAGCCAAAGACATGTCGCCGCATCAGAACAATCCCTGCATTTCTTCATGCACGCACCGGGGTGTAACAGCCTGACTGGCTACCGCCTGGCACCGATGAGGAACAGCCGTCTGTCTTCTCATCAGGCATGGCGGATTCAGTTCCCTGGAAACATACTGGCTGCTGCTACTCGGGATCCCACCGAGCCCATCCAGTCTTCAGTGAAGGTATGCTCCTGTTCATAGGGCTTGGAAACTGTCAGATTTGCCATGCACCCACCTCTGATCTGAAGCATTGAAGAGATGGGCGAGTTGGTTGTCGCGGCTGTTGTGTATGGGAAGGTAACCACATGTCATCCCAGTTTTCCATGCGTTGTGTACAACATTGCCGTTACCATATCAAGTTTGGACATGGCCGCAGGTGCTGTCTGATCGGAGCATCAAGTACAAGTACCTGAATCCTAACTTGCTTTTTGTAGCCACAGGACCTGCCAGTGACGCTCTCACGCCTGCGGACGCTTCAGTTGACAGACTCACCGAGGAGGTCACGGTGCATCTCGTGGACACGGTGACGGGGCGCATACTTCACCGCCAGTCGCACACTGGCGCACAGGGTCCGGTGACCGCCGTCCTGACGGAGAATGCCGTGCTATACTTTTATCGTGACATCGATACTGGACGGTGCGCAGGCGCTGCCAACCAAAGCGCTATATTTGGGAGGCATCTGCATTTGTCCTATCCTGTATTAGAGTACCGTTGCGATTTTCTTGGCCCAACATGGTGTTGTTCCTGTTCCGCAGGTATGTTGCCTCGTCATTGGAGTTGTACGACGCAACGGTTGGTCGTGAGTTCAACGTGTTGGATTACTTATTTAACCCGAACAGCACCCTGCCTGTTTCATCATTCACTCCGACACCGGTCGAGGTGATTGCGCAGTCTTTCTTCTCTCGCTTGGTTCCGAAGGCAGCCACTGTGACGCGTACGGAGCAGGGCATAACGGCGAAGCAAATCCTTCTCGTCACTAACACGGATCAGGCAAGCCAGTTTCGGATACAGTGCAAGATCCGTGTGGTGCCGCAGTGACATTGACTTGGTTGTTGTAGGTGTACGCGCTCGATCGTCGTTGGGTGGATCCACGTCGGCCAAAGAAGCAGAAACTTAGCCAGGATGAAATGGAGGAGGGACTTGTCCCATATCAGGTGCGGCGGGGAACTTGAAATGATGGCTTGACGTCGGTGGACGTTTCCACAAGGCTTTCCGCTCCATGGAATTATGGCATGATGTCAGCTGCGGCATTAGGTCTCAGCTGCGGCATTGGGTCTTTGGGTTGCTTTGTTTGCGGCGTGCCCCAAAGTTTTGTGTTGGTCCCACCATAATCTTCGTCGCGCCGTTGTTGTCCTTCACCAGTGCGAGTTTGCCATCCTGTTGTGAATTGGCCTCTGCCCACATTTTACTGATGCCTCAGGACACGCTTCCGCTTTCACCGCTTAGCTTTGCAACTTTGGACAAAGGGGTGTTAGGAATTCGCGGTGTCCGGGTGGAGGCGACGCGGCTGGAGTCCACATGCCTGGTGCTCGTCCATGGAGTGGATTTGTTCTATACACGGTTGTCACCGGCGAAAGGCTTCGACTCCTTAGAAGACGACTTCAATTATGCCCTGTTACTGGCAGCGCTGGTTGGGTTGGCGGGTGGGGCAGTAGTCATGCAGTACATGGCAAAGCAGACGTCCTTGAACCAGAAGTGGAAATGACCGATGGTCTGATGACACATGGCGTGGTATTGTGATGCACGTTAGGGCGCAACAGAACTGAGCGGTGCGACGATTGCCAGGTGTCTGCGCCACATTCGGTTCAACAATTCAAAGAACATGGCGCATTTCCATGTTTTCATTGTGTCAAGAACCAGCGCGTGAAGCCTTAGTGGGTGTTGCCGTAAGTTGTAAATGTACGTGAATACCCTGTTGCGGAGAGGTTTCGGGGGCAACAAATGCGTGTAGCGCTTTGTCTGCACGAGACGGTTCCACGCCTCGACATCCGGCAGGCTGTTGTCGGCTACGTTGCGCGCTTGCGCCTATAGCACGTCTGCGCCTGTACGGCGAGCGAGCAGCTTGATTGCTGTTCCCCTTTGTAACGATGCCTCCTAGGCTGGGAAATGCCGTGCAGTGCATGCCTAACCCATGCAAGCCTATGCAAGTAAATGCGAGGGTTTGCGGGGTTATAACTCACTGAAGCGCCCTGAACCCGAACGGAATTGAAATGAGGCACTGTTGTCAGGCCTCGTCTAATGTTGATAGCATGATTCTGCCGGACTCACCGGCAATCATAACGCTGCTCTTGCGCGACGTTGCGCGTGAGGAAGAGTTGACTTCTCTAGACGAGGAACGAGAATAGAGATAGGCAGCTTCTTGAGAATAAACTGCTGTACTGCGTGAAAGCAGTTCGTACATGTGTACGACATGGGACGCGACTAAGTGATCCGGTTTCCCCTTAGCACCTCGTGCACGCATGTCTGAATTAACTGCCAGAAGTATTCAACTGTACTGAGAGGTTTGTCCCGCTGCTGGGACAGTGGCCTCTAAGATCGCCCCACCCGCCCACAGACAACGTTGTCGATACCGCGCGAACACTATACTGTTAAGCATACATGGGGGTTGTGTGGGCGCCGCAGCCGCCCACACTCGGTGCAACACAAGGTACACTGTTGGTGCTAGCGGCCACTAGTGCAACTTAACAACTGGGTTGGTGTTGAGAGGGGGTTTTGGCAGGAGATTCCAGTTCTGTGAATATTGGTATAAGTCGACTTGGGGAGTGTCTCAACTGCTGTAACGCACTACGGCAGTATGAGCAAGAAAGTGTGTTCCTGAATGTTCAGGGTGCTGTTGTCGTTGAAGCTGGATCGGCGTGCATAGGTTCAGCCTTCAGCGAAAAATCACAGGACACAAAATTAAGCCATGAAACCAGCCGTGCGGTCAACAAAACCGAATCGGCTGGAATGGGTGACATGACAAGTTCATAATAACGCTTGTGACCACTGCCAACCACGCCCTGCCACGTCCGTCACACTAGACATGAAAGCAAGCAAGTTTCAAACACAACTTGCTTCTCGTCTATGTCGCCCGTGGTAGTTAGTCCATTACTCGAGAAAGTCCTGTACATTACCCGCTAAACTAATTCGCACTGTTTGTCATATTAATTGTCCTCTATTGCAAGGTATCCTTGGCTTGGCTGACAAAAATTCTTTGCGTGCAAACGGTCAAAGTAAAGCTCCGCGGTCTCCATGGACCCAGGTCAACGTCCACCCAACGCCTCTCGCGCTCGTGTTTGTTTCAACAGGTGCCGCATGTTGAATACTTGTATTGGGAGCAGGTGGCGCATGCTAAATTGAACTTCCATAGTGTTCTGATGTTTGAAGATGCCACCAACATCAAGATTTGCCTTTCTGTCTTGTCAGATGAATGCAATTCAACAATATGTATTGAATCAAAGCTTCAAGATGCAAGGGATAGCATACCGAGTACCAACGAGTTCTCCAGTTCCGATGGCCGAAGTCCGGGTCTCACCGCGGCTTTTTCGCACCCTGTTTTCGCCTTTGATTTGCTATGTAACTATTGATGGCAAACGTTTAGAGGTTCACGTCTGCTGCGGACCAACTGAAGCGCTGCATGCTTGCCGACGGACCAAGCAACTACAGTTTCACGGCAAAACAAGAATGCATCAAGCTTAATTTTTGATATCTGCTTGACAGACGGATGTGGTAGTGCAGAGGCGTCTACTAATGCAGATGCGGTGACCGCCGTTGGCGGCGGCGCGGCGCGTACTGCAGGTTGGTTTCGGGGCTACCCTACCTGCTTGAGTCTATGCACGCCGATCCACCTTCAGCATGAACGACACCCTCAATGGCACCCTTTCACTCTCTCACACTCTTGCGCGGTAACAGAGTTTCCGTTGTGAAGCAAGCGGCCTGTACGGATTGTAGGGGGCCCCGCCCTTTTTCCGGCTTCAAGGAAGCCGACCCCTACTTGTCCTGAACCGCATTCACAAGGGCGAGAAGCCCGCACAAGCCCACTGATAATGGTCGCGGGCGAACAAAAATTGTGGGTCAGGGCAAGTAAAAATTTAGGGACAGTCGTACAGTGATTTTCCGTCAACGCCCTCCAACAAGGACCAGCAAAACGCAAGGAAAGCCAGAAATACTAGGAAAGTAATCCAGTATAAGTTTTGTCCTTCTTATCGAATTGATTACCTGGCTTGTACGTACTCCGCTGCATGAAGTTCAGAAATGACGCTCTGTTGTACGCTAAAGCGCTTCTTGGCGCTCGCCATACATAGCCTGTTTGCTTGCCTAAATGCAAAACCCGCTACTGATGCCATCATGGTTACGGGCTTCGCCTCTCGTGCCCGTTCGGCATAGGGCAACCGACTCGATTGTCACGCCCTACGATTGTCGCAATTATTGTAACGTAGGGGCCGTTTACATATGCTTCAAAATCATATATGCAAAAAGGCATCTGTCGTCAATGCATAAAGTCAAACAGGTACTTGTAGACATGTAGATAGAACGTGTTAGTTTAGGAGTTTGCGTTGCATAGTTTTGCCGTTACACACGCACGGCGCACGGACATGGGCAGTTGGGCACCGAACGCGCTTCGCGCTGGGGCCCCGCCCAAAAACTGCATAAATTGCACTTCCGATCCTACTCCGAACTGGACCATATGCGAACACAGCCTAAGCTTGCAGATCCACACAACGCCTTTCGGCACAGTCAAACAGATTAAAACATGGCCAGAGTCCCCCAAAACATGGTGTTAGCAGCTATCACAAGTCGTATCAGTTGCCGACGGGCGTAAATCGGAATGCGGGTTCTTCTGGCGCGGCATCCCGAAGCCCGACAGGCAGCGGACATGGATAGTTATCCTCCGGAATCAGGGAATGAACGTCAAAAATATAGCGAAGCAGCTGCGTGTGGCGACCGGCACGGTATCGAACATCTATAGAAAGTTCCTCCGTGTTGGCGTTTCTATACACGGCCATCGGAACCCTAGGGCGAACGCCGGACGGGTTCCTTGACGGGATCATCACCATTCTGTACAAGAATCGGGGGCATCGGTACCTGCCAGGTAGCTATCGGCCGATTACACTGCTGTGCACGGACTAGCAAAGGCGCTAGCCAACCGCCTGGGCCCAGCCCTAGGCAAGGTGGTCACCCTGGAACAGTCGGCGTTTCTCCCGGGGAGACTGATAGGCGCAAATGTGCTGTTTCTGCGATACCTGCCCCACCTACTGGCACAGCAGGGCCGGTCAGGCTGCATAGCCTTCCTGGACATTGCGAAAGCGTACGACACTCTAGACCGGCCCTTCCTCATGGGATGCATGGACGCGATGGGGGCCGGGGAAGGGCTGATGAAGTGGACCCGTACCATCCTGTCGGAGACAGCGGCGAGAGCAGTGGTGAATGGGTACAAGTCGGAGCTAGTCCCCATGACGGCGGGAGTCAGGCAGGGGTGCCCGGCGGTGCAATTTGCGGATGATACGGAAGTAGTGCTGGAGAACACCCAGGCCGTGGCTCCATTCCTGGAATATATGGACACATACGCGAAGGCGTCGAGGCAACAGCTCAATCTCGACAAGGTGGAGCTTCTGGTTGTAGGGGCGGCGGACGAGTCGGGCGCAGTCGCGTTGGGCGAGGGTCAGGACGTCGCGGGGTTGAGGATTGTTCACCGCGCCACTGCGCTTAACCTCCCTTTCACGAACCTAGGAAGGGACGCTGAACTGGACTGGAGGGCGCACGGGGACAAGGTGAAAGAGCGGTTTCAGGCGCTATCGCGGCTATCCTTGTCGATATTCGGAAGGGCATCATCAGCGGCAGCATATGGACTGCAGCGAGTGACGTGGCACATGGAGCACGGCGGATTACCGCCTCAGGGAGAGAGTGTGGCCTGGGAGAAGTTGGCGGCTCGCTTAATCGATAGAGGACTCAGCCACGACGACACAGAACGGAGGGCAACAGGGGTTCCTAAATCGCTGTTGGCAGGGCACCCGACGGGGGGAGGGTTTGGGGCCCTACCCCTGCTGGAGCACGCGCGGGCCAGATGGGCCGGGTGGGCGGTCCGCTTCGTCCTGGGACCCAATTCTGCTTAGCGATACCGGGCTTCGAACCCATCATGGCCTTGACGGCGCCCCATGCGGGACCATGGCTGAACTGCCCCGGACTGCCGGAGGGAGTGAATCGGATAGCAAGGGCACTGAGTGCCCTCCCACCGGTGATCGATGTTGAGGCGGAGCCCCTGACCCCAGGGGGCTGGTGCTGGAATGCACCGCTGTGGGGCAACCCGCTATTACCACAAGGGCTGCAACAAGGCGAGCGACCGGGGCTCGAACATAGGCATGCCGCCCTTGCCAAATGCCTGTCGCTGAGGACCATTGGGCATGCGCTTCGAGTGATATCGCGGCTCCGGGACACGACGGACGGATGGGAGAGGAACTTGGACGCGAACCCCCCGACCGCCCGCACACAGCGCCAGGGATGGGCAATGTTTGTTAGGGAGTGCTTGGGGGTAGGAGCCGACGGGTGGCAGGAGTGGAACCGGTGGAGGGAGTGTGAGGCGGCCCTAGAAGCGCTCCGACAAGACATCCCACCAGGGTGGTGGGAAGCCGCCGAGGGGACCCTGGGGCCCACCGAGGCGACCCCCCCAGGGAGAGAGGAAGTCACGGAAATGCTGGTGAGGCGCATGGGGTGGAGGCTGCAAAGGTGGCACTCCACGAGTACACCGTGCCGTATGGCACGACACTGCAGCTGCACAGCCTAGGGGAGGCGAGGAGTGCGGCGCACACACGCTTTGTTTGCGAAGCGCTTGGGGTAGAGGATACTGCGCCAGAAGTGTCGAGGATGGTTTCCAAGGTAATAGAGAACATGCAGCGGATGCGGACGGAGGCCAAGTGGGAAAACTCCAATAAGGAGGCGTATTGGCGACTGGCGGTTGATGGCATCCCGATGCTCGGTAACTCCCACATGAGGGGGGCGGCGGTGGCCCCTTGTGGATACGGGACGTACCCCGGCGCCGGGGCGATACGGCCAACACCCAGGCAACACCAATTTTGGGGCTGTGGGGTGGCACAAGCGGTTGTCGCGCAGATCGAGGCACGGCTAGGAGTGAGCCTTCAAAGGCAGCAGGTGTGGCTCGCAACGCCCCCCGTGGGTGTGCAACAGTGTGTCTGGGACGTTGTCGTCTTGGCGGCAACCAGTGCCATGGAAACGGGCCGGCGAGCCCTGAGGGCCGACAGGTCCAGGAACGCGGGCGGGATCCCGCGGCCCTTAGGGGACGCTGAAGGGCTAGCCGCCCGGCGGGCAGTGGCAGACTTTTGGAGCCGACTCTACGACTTCGCTGAGCTGGGAGTCCCAGTGAAAGGGTGGTCAGCGGTGGGGGCTACACACCCCATCCTGAAAGTGCAGGACGGTCGTCTTGTGTGCCGTGGCCCGGTTCCGTCAGGCCAGGATTCTTAAGCCCTGTAGGTGTTCTGTCGCAATAGACCGCGGGTGGACACGGCACTGACGCCCAGTGGAGCTATCGCTAGGTGTGGGGTTTTTTTTCGGCCCGTGGGACCGTACGGGCAGGCCCCTGATGATGACTCGCAAGCCCCCGTGGCCCTCCAAGACTACGGGCCACCGCTGGAGAAGTGACCCCGCCTTGGCGGGGGTGGTGGTTCGCTAATAGGGGCGCCCTAATGGCTAACTCCCCCTGAGCGGGCTTTATCCCTTGCCATGGTTGGTTTTCAGGAACGGGGGTGGTTCCATGGTAGTGTGGACCCGGGGAGTGTTTCGGTGCACTTGGGGAGCCTGTCCGGAGCGCCATGGTGGCGTTAGTTCGTTTAGGCAGTGTATGGTGAGGAAGCCTCGGCTGTCGCCGGGGCTGTCACCGATGACCCGCGGGGTCCGCTGTAACATCCTAATAATAATCCGCCAAAGCCGCCCGGCCAAATCCCTGCACCAATTTAACCACAGCTACCGTTGTCAGGCGAGCTTGCATTCATTTAAAAATGACAAACACGTACAAACACTGCGCAGTCCTCCGCAGGGCGCAGGCTTGACCGGCACGGAGCGTGGAGCAGCTGCGAAGCCAAAATGGATGGGACCCCGCTATATATATTATTGTGCCATATATTAACCTGATATCGACCATTGCCACAGTCAGGTCCAAGATAAGAATCTTGGACCTGACTGTGGCAATGGTCGTACGGTGTGGTTTCTTCAGGTTTTTAACCCTCCGTCGAATGGTCAACAGGTGGGCCCGATGAAATTCGGGTCATGGCCTTGGCTGAGCATAAACGTCTATAATGAAAACGTCTCTAGACGGCGAAGTAATTGCGACAACCCTCGGAGTCCCTATCGTTAGCATAAGTCGGCACTCGATTATGGTATAAAGCGTCTCTTAAAATATTGTTGAGACATTTAACGTGACATATAGTGTCACAGATACTTACTGTGTGTTTGTTTCCGTGGGCTTTTGTCCGTCCGTCGCACGCTATGCAGCTTCTTGTTAGATAACTATACGGGACATTCCGATTGCATCAGTAACATAAATATATCACGAATATAATCAAATCCAAACCGATGCCAGCCCAACACTTTGATTTATCGTCAAGGGAGTTGAACTGCCCAATAGCTGTACATCATGAAACGGCTAAAAATCACAGCATGACATCCTTATATACATGCTATTTGCTTTAATTGGAATGCAGCAGAAACGCCCTTGACAACGAATAACTGCTGGGGTTAGGGATCAGCAGTGCCAGGTTTCTCGAGGCCCTTCTCAACATAGGACACAGGTTTGATGCAAGCATGCAGTGCCTCTAGCAAGCAACAGGGTGGATGGTGGCGTACGGCATTTGAGCGCACTATCCATTTGTACTATCCAGAACAAGATGCAAATGTGAGCAAAATTCAAGTTGTGATTTGTGCATGTGCAGCCTTTAACTCCCGCTTCAATTGGTGTTTGTGAATCATACACATGTTTTATGAACACGCAGTTGGAAGACTGCATCGTTTGTAGTAAAGACATTAGCATCATAATGAGACGCTGAAAAGAAGTGAGAAGGAATGTGCGTTCAACCGTCTAACGGGAGGCAGCACCAGCGGTCACGCGCCCTTCCCGGGCCGCCTGCGATAACCTTGACTGTGTATGCTCTCTTTCTGGTGTTTATCAGCACGGCATTAGGCGCATCTGTCTTGGCACGGGCGGAGTCAAGAGCAGATGCGGGGCGACGGCTTCTGACAGACGAGGGCGAGCCTTGTCCTGTTGCGGACGTCCAATCTTTATACAGCTGCATACAAAGGGCGACTGGCCGGGTTGTCCTCACATTTTTGAGCAACGCGTATGTCCTGCACGAGACCCTTAGGATTAATGTATCGGCAGCGTTGATCGGGTCACAAGCATCTGGAAATGCTCCGGGAACAATCTTGAGCTGCGGGTCGGCGCTTATGGGCAGCCTCATAGAGTTTAGCGGCAGCCAACTGCACATTGTTGGTATGCAGCTACAGGATTGCAGCACAACTGGACTCAACATAACATCAGGAATGGATGTGGACGTCGTGATTGAGGACAGCGTGTTTCAGAACTTCACGCGTGTGCTGGTGCGCTTGCAGCCGGCTTGGCCTTGCACGTCAGACTGTGACCTGCTTGAGCCCTCACTCCCTGCCCGTGCAGGAATATGGAAGACTTAACCTGTCAGCAACAGGCCTACCCTCGCCCTGGACTTCGTCGACGGGGGCCCTTGCCCTGCACGCGGGGAACTTTTCAGGCAACCTGACGGTCCGCAACACCCGGTTCCTCAGCAACTCCTTTCACACCCTACCCTCTCCTCCTCCACCCCCAACCGCTCCCCCTGATGCTGCCAGTCCTCCTGATGATGGCTCCAGCGACCCCGGTCAGCGGCGGGCGTTGTACCAAGCTTGGGGTGAGTCCGTATCTCTGCGATTGTTATGGCTGCAGGCCGTGCCTGGTCGGTACGCATGCCGGGACCTGAATGCATTGAAACCGAGTCAAAGTGTGATAACAAGTTGCAAAGAATACAGGCGCTTAAACGTTTCATGTCACTGTACGTACTCGGAAGTCATACGCACCCAATGGTGGGATTCCCGGTTACCGCCTCAATGAACGCACGGCAAGAGGTGGTGCTGCAACCTCCTCGAATTCGAACTTACGCATGCGGTCACGTCTTCTTTGGCATGCTATGCGACAATTTTCCAACATGAAACGGGTTGGGCTAACCCAACTGCGTAGACAGCGGCGGAACGGGAACGGCGTGCATGGTCTTCTCCATGTGTGCTTGCATGCCATCGTTACCCACTTTGCTGCTTTCTACTCTTCTATACACCTTTGTAGATGGCTACTATCACGCGGATCGTCGGCGCTTGGCAAAGGACCAGGCGCAGCAGCCGCGCCAGCGCCAGTTATTGTTGCAGCAGGTACAACAGCAACAGCGAACATTGATAGGTGCCACGCAGGATTGGGATGCTTTTGTGTGGCTGAACAGGCGCCGCAGGCGGTTGGCAGTGATTGCAGCACAAGAAATGCACCCGCGGCTGGTCACGATGAGCCCCTGGGTTGCGGGCGTAGATGACTCCATTGGAGCCTACAGGGGGTTCCGCCGGCGAATGACCTCAGACGAAACCTTTACAAATTCGTATACGAAGTCTCTGCTGCAGAAGGCCAACACAATACATCCTGGGGTACAGGTGAGAGTTGTTGACACCCTTGTCGGTTTATGTGGCGCTTTATTTTGTATGCTGCTTCAGAGACGTATGAATATGCTGTGGGCTGATTGCTCCGCGCCGCCAAAAGGTCGGCCTTCTGTGCGGTGCAAGATGGGATGTTTTGCCGATTGATGTGCGCTGCAGGCCGGGCCCTGGGGAGACGATGCGGAAGCAGTACTTTCTGTCGTTTGCGGCTTAAGCAAGGCGTGCGGCATTTCTTTCGAGAATTCTGTGTTCGACGGAAACACAGGTACGGCACTTATTGAGCGAAGACGTAGGCAAGATAATAAGCGGGATGTCCAGTGCTGGCGTGGCCGTACTGTTTTTCCCAGAAAGCACATGGGTATGTAGGGTGATGCCTGGCTCATCCTTGCGCGCAGGTGTTGCCACGGGTGCAGTGTATATACTCTGTGATGGCGCTCAAAGCTGCGACGTGAGCCTGACTGACACCAACGTGACCAACAATGCGGCGTTGTGGCAGCAGTCGGCGCAGTTTGAGAAAGCTGGACCTTGTTCTGAGGCGGCGGGGGACGCGCCACCTGCACACACCGACTTTCCATTTGCAGGCCCGGGCTCTTCTGAGCTCGACATGGTTGAGCGGCTTCAACGCATGAGCCCTTGGCTCACTTATCTGTACCCGCTGCTTTACTATTATGATCAACAGGTGCGTGCGTGGGTGCATGTTCGCCACTGCGTGCGGACGGGCTCACACCGACCCTCGCGTTTGCACGGTGTACGACTGTACGAGGTCACAAGAAGAATGTTTGCGCTATTGAGGCGGCGCACTCTTCATTACGGTGGCTCACACGGAGGAGGCTGACGTCGTGACTATACGGGGCCTGCTTTGTTGCAAGAGGTGTTTGATTGGATACTTAGTGCAATGGGCCAATGAAGCTAATATTGGGCAAACTATTGTTGAGAGTTGCGGTTGCTACCTATGTCAAACGAGCGAACTTCCCTGATTATGTGCTTTCTGCAGTCCATGGACCCCGACAATTGGGCAAACAAAGAATACTTCGATCTCACGGACTACACTCTGTACCCCAACGTCACGGGTCGCACACTGGGCGCTGTCGTTCTGCACCAGCGGGGCTCCCCTGCTGTTGGGGTGGCCCCCTCTGCTGCCCGACCCATGATGACAGTCACAGTGAGCGGCGGCACCTTCAGCGGAAACGACGGCGCGGCGATCATGAGCACGGCCACAGGTCGGTGCAGCCGTGGATTCGAGCGCCCCTTGTTGCTGAAATAAGGCGCACGCATGCGTGGTCTGAAACAAGGGCATGGCACCTGATTCCAGTTCCGAGCATGCCTTTACCGTTCACGCCGGCCTGGGTGTTGTTTTCAGTAGTTGGTGTCTGTGAAATGAGGGTCCCAGTTCCTGGGCATACATCGCTTCACGTAACGATGAAACCGTCAAGATTTTCACAGATCGCGGATGCGGATTGTGTGCTACTCGTTTGAATTCTCCCTTGCTTCCCCCGACAGACTTCATGGAGCTGGCCGGTGGAAGTGGCAGGTGGTCCGGCGCCCCGCCGCGGCACAGCGCGGACTTCTCGATGTCTGGTGTGCGTGTGGATGGCCACAACAGCGGCTGGCCCGCGGTGTGGATCCGATGGGCGCGGAAGGTGGCCATCAGCGGGGTTCAGGTGGGTCACGTGCGTGCCTGCTGGCTAAGACGCTCGTTATTTCGCCAGCGTCACATGAAACCCTGAAACCGTTGATCCTTTGGACTGTAAGAAGGCCGTGTGCTGGCTGTATGTGGTATCGATCCATGTTGGGAACGTTTGCGCCCTGGCGCCGCCCAGGGTGTAGTAATGTTAATTTTCGTAGCACGACAGCGCGGGTCGTAACATGTGTATTTGCAGAGCGTTGCTGACGGGCGCGGGGCGGGGGCGTCTGATGACCCTGAGCACCCACGGTCAACGCAGTCCTAACTGCATGCATGGATGGACTGAGTCGGTCGTAGACAGGCGGTGCCTCGTTCGTTCTGGTTTCGTACCATATGTGGAGGACTCAAGGCGTTTGCCTCGTCGTTCCGTGCATCCTGCAGGTCACAGACAGCTCTGGCGGTGTGTGGCTGGATGAAGTCCGAGACTCGGCGTTGGTACAGAACAGCACGTTCAGCGGTAAGCCCCGCCGCCTTGCTAGACGCCCTTGTTGCATCGGTCAACCGGTAGCGTGTACACGTCATTGCTCGCTGCATGGAAGTCCCGTAAGGCTTGCGCCGTCCGTCGTCACGACGGCATTGGCTCCATGTCGACGTGAACCCCATTGCCTGCAGCCAACGTGCTATCCAACGGCTGGCTGGACTACATGAGCTTCCTTACACAGCAAACTGGCGGTGTGCGGACATCGCATGTCGTTAAGATCCAGATGACGCCTCTTGGCGAGGTCGGCAATTCCGTCATCGTCGACGGCTGCCATTTCGAAGGTACGACTGCTATACTGTGGTGCGCAAGGCATGTACATATCGTTAGCAGGCGACACCGGCCCCGTCACATTTGTCAGCGTCCGCATGTAGGCGCTTTTCTGTGCGTGACTCGTGACACACCTTATGGTTTTCCGGCGATCCCACAGGGAACCTCGCGAGCAACTCCGGGGTGTTGAACATTCGGGGCGCTGACGCACCGGTTATCGATGATGCCGACAGTCAGCTAGGCGAGACGAACGTCGTTGTCTCCAACAGCGTTTTCCTGAACAACAAGTGCGGCTGGTGAGTGCTAATTGGCTGCTTGTCAGAATCGCAGTCCCGCTTGCCTGTTCAGCCCTGAGCGTGACGAACCATGACTTCATGTGCATTGTTGACAACGTATGTTCAATGTACAGCCGGTTGTCGTGCGTTCTATCCCTGCAGGGTCGACCCGGACAAGGTCTGCATGCCGTCCTCTCTGGAGACCTGCCCATCGCCTGCACGGCCGCTCCGAATCTTTTGCGTGCAAAACGCTACCGTGCAGCACAGCAGGTACTTGGATGCCACAAGCACAATACAAAAACTCAGGCTTCCTGCTAGGTGCATTTTTAACTTCGTGTGACGTTGCGCAATGCGATGCACAGGTTCTTCGAGAACTCGATTGGAGGTCTGGACATCCGCAGCGTGCAAAACATTACCATCGTCGACAGTGAATTTGACGATAATCATTTGACGTTTAACGAGCCCCCTATCTACTACACCGACAAGTCGTTCGGTAAGTTGCAATAAGGCAGCAGGCATCCGTAACAACAGGTGAAGCACACCGACAGCTCCCCCTGACCACATTCGTCCGCAGTACTTGTGAGGATATAGGCGCATTGTTTGCTTAGACGAGGTCCTTGTACGTTGGCAGCATTTTACCGCCGCAACTTCCTTTGCATTATCTCTTGTAGTGGCGTGTCGTCCGTGCTTCCGTTTATTTGGCCCATGCCCTGCTTCGCCTATCCACACCAGCCATGCACAATCCTTGGACCACTACCATTATATCCCCACGCACATGTCCTCCCCGCTTTGCAAATCAACCCTTTCCCGCGGTCCGCATCCGTCGGTTGGCAGGTGGAGGTGCGGTGTATGCGGGAGACCTAGGCAGCACAGGCGGCATGACGATCCAGGCCACCAACTTCACCAGGAATACGGCTAGTCTTGGCGGAGGAGCCATATTCGCACGCCTCTTCGGACCCCTTAACATTGTGGACTGCAGGTCAGGAATGTTTTATATCTTTCAATAAGGGATAAGCGCTGAAACCACACTGCTTGGTGTTGGCCCATCACCACCACGCCAATTTTTATTTCGTCCAGGTTTGAGGGCAACGCAGCGGAGACGTTGGATGGAGGCGCAATCTGGCTAGACTATTCAATTGCCAGGAGTTCCATTACGCGGACGAACTTCACCCAAAACAGTGCTGGTGCGTGTACTGTTGACTGCATGAGTGGTGCGACACCGGTTGCACATGAAGCAGATTACTACATGTGGAGGCCTCGCGTGCTGTGTGTTCCCACCATGTCTGCGGATCCAGTTTGTCTTATTGGCGTGTGGGAAACAAATCCGTAAGCCCCCAATTGACGGACGGAATGCGTAGAAGCTATGGAGCCGCAAAGCACTGTGTAAATGGCGCCTGCCTTCGCAGGGCGGAATGGTGGGGCCATTTCTGCGAGCAACGTGGCTTCCAGTGTCGTGGACGGTCTAACCGTCGTGAGCTGCACCTTTACGGGCAACGAGGCGCTTCTCAATCCCGCGTTATGGGGTTATACCATTATCGACCAAGCAGGAGGAGGTAATAATTTTAGTTTACTGGCTGATATCTGAACCTTGACGTCCATGTCGGTGTCAGACCGGTGGTTTCTGCCTGCGCAGGCGCTGTGTTTGCAACGGCTACGTCGCTCCATGCCAGATATTGCAGTTTCGAGGCCAATGCGGTGAGTGTGATGGTGGCGAATCGTTCCCAACGTCATCTGTGCTTTGGAATGGTCCTGCGAGGCTGAAGCGTGGCAAGCCTAAGGCAGAGTGGCGTCTGTGCAGGTTTTTGGTCATGCTGGAGGGGCAGTCCGCATTGTCGAAAGTGTTATTGCCGCAATGGAATACTGCAATTTCACCAGCAACGCGGCGGTCATGGGCGGTGCTGTGGCGTTGTCGAGGTACGGTCTATATGTTCGTATTTCTCGTCCTGCGTGACAGAGGACTTAACCAATGTTGACGTCTTTGTCGCAGGCTGACAAATGTAGCGCAATTGACCCAGTGCATTTTTACCAACAACTCAGTCGTCGACCCTAGAGTATTGCATGGGAATGCCGCGGCGCCGTCCCAGGCATACATCGACCCTGGGCACGGCGGGGCCGTGTACGCTAAAACCGCCTCCTTGGTGCTGAGCAACTCCGCAAGTTTCTGCAACAACAGCGCCAAATACGGTGGGTTGATTGAGTCGTTCCCAAAGGCACAGCCCACTATGTTGACCCTCTAATGAAATGTCATTTTGCAGGTGGGGCCATCGCAGCTTTGTCCTCCCCTCAGTTGACGGTTAATTACTGGTCTGACGCGCTGTTCCTGCCGTACTTCTATTCTCCGGTGTCCGCGGACGTCCTTGAAGCGGTGGGACTGCCCGTGCCCGAAGGGTATGCCTACTTGCCGTCGCGTTACCTCTTTTCCAACAACACGGCGCTCATTGGTGGCGCGCTGTACGTGTATGGAATCCAAAATGTCGCGTTGTATCCGGAGTCGCTTATACCTATTCCTTTGGCGCCTATGGCACAGTACCTGAAACAGAATGAGCGAGTCGCCGAGACCGCGGAGTCGACAATAGTGAAGCGACAGCCTGCAATTGTGTTTATTCGGAACACTGCGAACGGAGGCGGGGCCATTTACCTGGAGGGCAATGGCGGGGTGAGTCTGCATGTGCCCAACGACATGCCTGAACGCAGCCAACATGTGCGGTAGAGCCGCTGTGGTCCAGTACTGAGCGCCGGTTGTCGTACACAGGCCACAATCAAGGGCGCTCGGTTTGTTGCCAATCGAGCGGTCGTCCCGCCACTGGCAGCAAATTATTCCGGACTGAACGGTTTGGAAAAGGATTATGGTACGGCCAAGGCACTGGCCTGCTACAATGGTGGCGGTGGCGGAATGTGCATCGTGGGTCAAGCTAACACGACCATATCAGTGAGTTGTGATAGTCCACGCATACGGTCTAATGGATTTGTGTCGGCTGATGTGCATATTTGTATGGAGTGGAAAGCGCTTCTATGCAGATCCAATACCGGTATCGTGCAATGTTTTGTCCCAGCGCAATATGTTGTGTGTTTCAGCATCCCTTAAGACGGGTTGCCGGGTCACTCGCCTTCCAGGTTTCCCAATCGGACATGATCGGCAATGCGGCCAAGGACGGTGCTGGGGTCTTCATCGCTGAAGGCCTTGATTGCGTTGGTCAGGCCGGTTGCTACAACGTGACCATGGATGCATTGAACATTACTGGTAAGCTCGCCCGATACGGCATCACGCTGCTGCTCTATTCCACATGGCTCGGGATAGATAAGTCCGATGCAACGGGTATAGCACATGGCACAGGCCTAAGATCAGTACCTTTATGTGCGGCGGCGTTCTCTTGGTGGACGGAGGGCCTTGTGGAGGGCAAACGTGCGGTATAGAGATGTCCAGCAGATACATCTCAGAGCAGCCTTGCAGTGACCCTGAACGCGCGTCTTGTTTCGGTGTTTGGGCGGAGTCGCCATGTATTGTGTCACGTCGGGAGGGCACGGTTGTTAGGGACGGAAGGGCAAGTGCGTTCAATCCCAAGGGAAACCCGACCAAGAAAGAGTGAGGCAGGCTGCGGTGGGTCAGCAGCATCCCATACTCAAGTAGTCGGCAGGGGCCTGGTTTCCAAGGTCCTAGCGTATCCGCTGCATCTCTGGGCTATGTTCTTTGCCCCGTTCAGAACTGCTTCGTTAGTTCGTCTAAATCGCTTCGTCTATAATCTATCTGAACCTTGGGGTCTAGGACAACGAAAACGCGGATCCCAGGCATGTGGGAATTAGCTGGGGGAACGGGCGCGCGACCCAGTGAGCTGCTACCGCTGGGCGAGTTTCAATGCATATGAGTAGCCCCTCGTTCACGGTCTGTTTGCTACGACCGCGCTGCCAGCGGCTAGCTATGAAAAGTTATTATGGCCAAGGTGTGCAAGTGAGGGGTCCAACTGTGGTGCCTAGCGAAACTGTGCGGGTGCACCCCGCGTTCCCAACGAGTCGCACCTACTACCAGGTACCGGCATTTTCCTTTAACGGCGCTACCGGCAGTCACCTTGGCCAGCTCTCACCTTCTACACTGCAGACTGGCGTTGTACCGACCACATATCGACGGATTAATATTCTAGTGCATCCAACTTGAGCAGCATCATTGTAACCCTGCAAGCAGACTCACAGATGCGAAGTCGGTTGGTAACGATTCCGCCGCTCCCTCGACGCTGTGTATCGATCCCTCACGTCATGTTGTCAGGCAACGCGGCGACCTCCCGAGGTGGCGCTGTGTTCTGGATGCATGAGGGCATCCTGCAGATATCTACCTGTCCGTCGGATAGGGTGCTAACCTTACCTGCGGACATTTACAACGCCAGCACCTTCTCAAATGCCAGCACTATCGAGGACCCTGGTACCCCCACGGTGACCTTCCGTGTCCCCGTGCGGAAACCGCCGACCAGCTGGTACCAGCAGTTGACGCGCAACAGCCAAGATGCCATGCTGGCTAGTGTGGGTGGTCCGGATCGTCTCCCTGCCAGCAGCCCGCTGTACGCAACCAATGGCGAGGTCCGTTTGAGGGGGCGGGTAATCTTGGCAGCTTCTGCGGATGAGCACGTTACCGCAGCGACCGACCACAGCGGCCTCGTGGCTGCTCCGGGAACGTACTTCGACCCTTCGTCAGGCACGCTGGTCAGCAACTCATCAGCGGCGGCGAAGGCAATAGAGGGCGGCAGCGATGACGGCGATGACAGCGTTAAGGACGCGAATGCTGAGCAGGTGGCACTGGTCCCCGTAGCCTCGCTGCCTGTGGTCCTCGACAACGCGGTCGTCCTGGATCCGTCCTGGCTGGGCATTCCGTACGACAACCTGCCGTGTGCCAACTGGAAGGACAACACTGCGGACACGGGCCCCGACGTGTCCAGCACGCCGTTCTTCCTGGTGGTGAGCTGGGAGTCGATAATGTGCGATGCGTTTAGCTTTTCAGATGCCGGCGTGTTCACGCCGGGTCGCTAGGGGGCATCTCACCGTGCTTGCCTCGTACCTTGCCCGCCGGCCTCGTGACGGCACACGTGCTAGTTTGGGGCAATCCTGCCTTTATACCCGATGTGATGCCTACACACTTTCCATCTGCGGGTTCCGTCGGGCGGGTTTCCTTTCTGAACACTTTCCATGTGCCGCGCCTCATGTCTCTTCCAATTCGTCGCCTCCTATCGTAGAATCCTCCCCGGCTGGACTTCTACACCTCCAACACGGATATTAACATCAACGTCACGGTGCACGATTGGCTGGGCTATCCCTGCACCGGTGGCAACGATACGCAGCCGGTCATCTTGGTGCAGGCCGTGTCAACGGAGGTGGGTGCGCGAGCGATGTTGCTCTGTCGGTGCGGTGGTGTGTCTTCCTGACATGCGCTCACAACAGCCTTGGGCATGGTAGCATGGCATTTTCCGTACCAGAGTAGGGCATTCTGTACTGGCCTCGAACCCGCACGACTGTTCACCACCGCTGCGCACGCAATCGGATTGCGCTGCTCGCCGTTCAGCTTTCTTCTACCTGCCTGGTCTCTCTCTTATCGTGCAGATTTCCGGCGCCGTGACCACAGCTGCGCAGAACGGCACCGCCGTCTTCACAGCACTGAGACTCCGAGCACAGCAGGGCTTGCACAATGTCAGCATGACCGGCCGGTCGCAAGTGCCAGCTCGGGAGCTGCGCACTTCGCAGGTCCGTGGATAATGTGTTCTGGCCACCAGGTTGATGCCAAGTTCTGTCATAGACTTGCACCCACGCCAAGATGAATATTTAATTGTACAGAATGTAACAACACACTACAAGGATTACTATTAGGGCTGTGCACACGCAACGGAGCGCTGCTTTGGGTGGCCTGGTAACAAGCTTCCGGGGGGAACACCTGCAGGCGTGCAGTTGTGCATATGACTGCGGCCACCACGTACTCCTAACACGCAAGGCCCCCCTCGCCACGTTTGCATGGACCTGCAGCTGACCATCAATGTGCGGCCCTGCACCATCAACGAGTTCCTGTCGCCCAAGAACCTGGACGAGTGCATTCCTTGTGACACTGGCTCCTACAACCTGAACGTGTCTGCGGTGAGCTGCTTCGTCTTTCTGGACAGGTACCATGTTTTGGTCGCCTCAGTAGCTCCTACGGGTGCCGCGATACCCAGTCCGTGGCATGACTAGTCACCTCGTATAGTGCACTTGTATGCGAGTCGCGCTGGCCAGCACCACATCCCGCCCGCGGTCGATCCCGCAGGTGTCTTGCCAGGGTTGCCCTGACAACGCCGACTGCGGGTACCCCGACCCGGCCGCCTGCAAGTTGGACACTGGCTGCGACCCGGTGGGCTATCTGGTGCCCGAAGACGGGTACTGGCATGCCAACTTCTTCAGTGAGGAGGTAAGAGACTGACCGGGTGGGCCATTCAGGCTCTGGATGCGGACGGAGGGAACTAATTGCGGACGGAGGGAGCTAATGATAAACAAGGGCAGTCAGGGCGTCAGGGTGCAAGGCGAGAGGCAAGAGCCGAAAGTGAACATTTTCATTCGCTGTGTTATCATGCACCTTTTGTTTTAATGATCCGCCAACAAGGCTTCCGACCTACCTGCCGCGGGGTGTCTGTGTATGTCTCTACGTCTCGCAGGTCATCGAGTGCACCAACTCGGACGCGTGCACATCTCCGAACCGGACGGCCCTGCTGTCCAGGATGCAGTTCCAAATCTGGAAGGTCGGGAATGGGCGCGTCATGAACAATGAGTCGCCTCGTGAGCGACCGCGCGGGCGGATCTGCGGCGCATCATGTGATAGAGCGCAGATTGCGGCATACAGCGCGTTCCACCTATGACGCAGCATGAAAGGAGATGGCGGTTATGCTTGCTAACCTGCCGGGTTGCACATGTACTGAGTCCATGCCTTGCTCGGACCGATACCCCGCGTAGGCCTCCCGTCAGCTGCAACTGAATTCGTCGAACGCGGTGGCGGACGCCGCTTCACGGGAGGCCATGGCGCAGCTGCTCTCCTCGCCCCTGGCCCGGCGGCTGCTGCAGGCCAACAAGGCCCTGCAGGACGACGTTTACTTCTTGCTCGTGCTGAACGCCACGGCCGACTTGATGTGAGCGCGGGATGAGACGCGACGGGGGACTTTCGTTATTCGCAGTAGCCCGACAGCAATATCGTGGTGCCGAGCGACGTACCTTGTATGACGCTGCGCCGCAACCTCCTGTTAAACGTTATGACGCAAAACTCGGGAAACGATGGCGTCCGTTTGAGGGGCTGTGCCAGTGTGTGTGTACTCGTCGCGGCAGTCGAAACGTTAACGGCAGTTGCAGCAATCCCGGGCTGCGCTTCGGTCGGGACGGCACCACGTCAAACGGTGCGGTCGCGTCCATGTCCCATGCGCTTCCGCAGGCCGGCCTACATGCAGACGCAGTGCGCTGAGGGCTACACTGGAACACTCTGCGGCGTGTGCGCGGAGGGTTACGGCTGGCGCCGGATAGCCACCTGTGCTAAATGCCCGCCGAAGGTGAGGACGGATGCGCTTCTGCTGTCGTGTTCCTTCTCTGTGCGCCGTCTTTCCATATGCGGCGGGGAGTGCACCGGCCCGGAGTCGCAGAAGTGTTTCCTTGGGGCTAGCAACCTAGCACGGCCCTTTGTTTTCCGCTCGTTCTGATTCGGTCACCAGCGCGCATCGGAACCGGCCGTGCCGGCCACCTCTGATTCCCCCTCCTGCGCAGGCCCTGAACAACCTGTACTACGCGCTGGTGACGCTGCTGACCCTCAGCTTGCTGGCCTTCACCATCTACTCGAGTCTGAAGGAGCAGCGCCGGCCCGGCCTGCTGGTCGGCGGCCTGCCGGCCGCCAGCGGCGAAAAGGCCTCCAAGTCCTCCAAGCCGCCCAAAGTCAACCCGTCCGCCGGCGTGCTGGGCGTGCAGGCCAGCGGACCCTCCCAGTTCCATGCGATAATTGCTGCCGCCGCCATTGAGGACGCAGCCGCCGAGGCGGCGCCGGCGCTCGCGCTGCTCCGCAAGCACGAGCGGTCGGCCAGCCCGCTGGGCGATGTTATCGAGGGCGCCTACGAGTATGTGGACCCGGTTCTGGCGGCGGCGCGCGCCCAATATGCCAGCGCGCCGGGCACGCCCAAGGGCAGGCCGATGTCGCCGGCTGCGCCCTTCCCTCTCTTCGACACCGCGGTGCGATCGCACTCGGTACTGGGTGTGCCGGCGCGCGCTTCCCGCTGGGTGGGCGTGGAGGAAAGGACTTACGTGGCGGCGTCCTTCTCCCGGCCGCATGGCGCCGCCGACTTAAACCCCGCAGTACACGTGAGCAGCCCCGGCGCCTCCAGCCTCCTAAGCGGTGGTGGCGGCGCCGCCGCCGCCACCGCTGCCACTGTCGTGGCCGGTAACGGTGTCACAGCCACGACTAGCCCGAGTCGTGGTGCAGCGGCCGCGGCAGGCCCTGTGGCGGAGGGCGCGTTGCCTGGCTACGATAATGCGCTGTATGAGGGCACGGCCATGCGCAGCGCCGCCGTTGACGCGCTGTCCAGCCTGGAGATCGTCCCGGTGGAGGAGCCGGCGACGGAGACGGAGGGCGAAGGAGAGGTGGCCGCGGTCGCGCGGGCGGTGCGGCTCAGTGCCATGGGCCGGCCGGTGGCGGAGTCGAAGGACTACACCAACGTGCTGTTCGAGGATCCGCGCACGGCGGAGGTCCAGTCGGCAGACGGCCCTGTGGTGGCTGCGGCCACCTCCCCTCGCGGGGTCAGTATCGTAATTCGTAATTGTTGCCCTGCGGCAGCGTGCACGTGTGCACCCTCCAATCCCAAGTCGCTTACTCCCCGGCTGCCATCCTTGCACCTCCCATGAGCCTGACCCTGGCGCCTCCTCTCCCGTTGCGCCACTTTCCCCACCGTGATCAGCCGCAGACACCTCCGCCGCCTTCGCCGGGCGACGCCGTTCCCGACGCGTCCGCGAAGGACTCCCACTCAAACCTGCAGGAGGGGCCTGTCGGAACGGCCGCCGCCGCACCTGGACCCGCGGATGACACCTCGGCGTCGGTCCTCGCCCGCCTGGCCGCGCCGCCTACCGTCATGCTGCAGTCCGTGCCGGTGCTGCACACCACATCGCCGCCGCGCACGCCACTGCACCACGGGAGCATTACCTCGGCCCCGCCTGGCGGCCTGGAGCTGCCCACGGTGGCGGAGCGGGTGCGGATCGGCGATTTACCGAAGAGGGGCGCGGTGGTGGGCCGCGAGCGGGCGCACCAGTCGACCATCGTGAAGATCTTCGTCAGCTACGTGCAGGTTCGTATGCGACCTGCAGGGCGCTGCGCGCTGGCTTTATTACTGGTTGATGGACTTGACGTGATGGGGTTTTACCATTCCCCTTGCCCCCTATGGGAATGTCCTAAGGTGTCCTAAGAAAATAAGGCAATAGGAACGACTTCATCCCCTTACGTGAAAGCTGTCACCTTGTGTGCATTAGGTGGTGCGGCACGTGCACATTTCGACTGGTGCTGGGTGTGCGCGCGCTTCCACAGGTGCTGGCTCTGCTGCAGAACGTCCCACTGAACATCCCAGGAGTGGTGGACGTGTACTACCGCATCAACAACCAGGCTATCAGCTACCCAGGTTTGTCCATTTTAAGTAGTCGCACCTGCGATGAGCTGCACGAGGTCAGGGGCTGTCTAGGCGACCGGGTGTCGCTCTGGCCCCGCCTAGCTTTCATGCCAGGCGCATCGGCATGAAGCCAGGCTCGCCGTAGTCGGTTGGCGGGATTTGTGGTCGTTGCACAGCAGCCTGCAAGGTCAGGTGAGACGATGAGTGCGCGTAATTTGTGCATGGATGGGATGGCTCATGGCTTACCCCGCCGGGCTGCGGACGCTTCCCAGGTATCCTCGTGTCGCTGGACTGCTCTCTGCCCGAGTCCTCCGTGTCCAAGGCATTTGTCCGCGTCATCCTGACGGTGCTGGCGCCGCTGTACATCTTCGCCGGCGCGATGGTGTGGTTCCTCATTTTCAACGCGCTGGACTACTACATTATCGCACCGTGAGTACATGGCATCTGAACGCAGTTGCTGATCAGTGACCGGGCTGCAGCGGTCAGTTGCGGTACACGCCCGTTCCTCAGTTTTTTCGCCCTCGCCGGCGCTCTCAGCCTCACCCCCGAAGGCCGAAGCCCGTCATTGTTCTCCTTTGCTGTGCGTTACTCCTGACTTCAAGGCTGACCCCTTGATACGGATACGGATCCTCTGTGCGCGTCACCTGCGCGTCTCCGCGCAGGTGGTTCGCCAAGCACCCGTCCAAGAAGAACCGCAAGCGCCACCTGCCCATGCCATCCTTCGCCGTGCACATGGAGGTGTATCTGGGCCGCCAGCTCATTGTGACCTTTATCACCATCTTCTTCTTCTTCTACCCCTCCGTCGTGCAATCCCTGATGACCATCTTCAACTGCCAGGACGTCAATGTGCAGTCGACCGACAGTCCACTGGCGGTGAGCCGGGTAGAGGGAAAAACCGACTTTCCTGCCCTGTCAAGCAAGAGGGCATGCAACTACGCGTGCACAGATTCCTGACGCTGAGATGTAGGAGGAATGCAAGGCGAGTCTCTCCACTTGCGCCACGCCAGTGGTCGACGAGGCTGTCGCCGCCCTCCGTCGAATTGTTGCCGCCCGTTGTACCTTTGCAGAACGGCCTTGGTCTGGTAGAGCAGCGCATCTGGTCGCAGGACTACGCGCTGCAGTGCTACCGGGGCTCGCACCTGGCCCTGGTGCTTGGCCTGGGTGTCCCCGGTGTCATCCTGATTGCCATCGGTGAGCTCCGGACCACTGACCCCACAGGTCCACCTGCGTGACCCTGCCGTGCTGGGGCGATGTACGGATCGTACCGTGCGACAGAGAGGCTTCTCTTGCGATTCGGCCATCGACACGAAACATGTGGCTGTCAAGGTGACGTCACAGCATTGTCCATGAGCAGCTCACGTGACAGGTGTTGGTGCACGCTGAAACATCCACGCAGCAACACACAAGCCCCTTCCACATCGCCTGTCGCGTTAAAGTCCCCTTCTCGCAGCTCAGTTCTCTTATGCACCCCTGTCACACACACCTCCCCGTGCCCCAGGCTGGCCGCTGATGAGCGCCCTGTTCATGACCGGCAAGCTTACGTGCATGAACAACATCCGGTTCACCGAGGACATGACGTCGTTCTTCCTGGCCGACTTTAAGGCCAGGTGCGTGCCGTCTGCAGCGTCAGCCGTCAGGACGCGTCGCAATGTGGCGAGCTTAGGTTACCTGCTGCTCAGGTTAACATCGCGTGCTTTGGCTTCACGGGCGTGAGAGGCTCGTCGGTAAGGGTGCCGCGGGCTCCGGACTGGGAATTCACCCTTGCTGACCTCTGCGTTGTTCTGGCGCCTCCCGCGCAGCCCATTCCTCAAATCGGTGCGTTACGTTCGTAAATTGCCGACATGGTCGTTTGTGCGAGCGATCAGTGATTGCGGAATCCTGACTTCCGGCTTTTCCCACGCCGACGCAGGTTTGCGTGGTGGGAGAGCATAATCATGCTCCGCAAGCTGTTCATCGCCGTCATTGTGACGCTGGTGGACGGGCAGACCCAGGCCGGCGTGCAGCTGCTGCTGGTCATCTGCATCCTGGTCATTGCAGCGGTGAGCAAGGGGAAGCGTTGTTTCGTCGGGGGTGGGCGCCGCGGCGTGTGTATGGCCTCGGCTACGGGACTGCGTCCCCACCGCATCCCCTTCAGGCCCCTTGCCTTGAGCTTTATGGACCTGCCTTCCCTTGGAACGACTTACAGGCCATCCATTTAATGACAATGCCGTACCACCACACGTACACCAACAACCTGGAGCTCTGTTCCCTGGGCACGCTCCTGGCCACACTGTACTTCTCTCTGTACTTCGGCTTCAGGTGCGGCGCGGGGTTTCGAGGCAGCGCAATGACGTGCGTGCGTTTGCGGGTTTGCCATACACGGTACTGCGGATGTGCACGGGGATCTGGGGATGCGCTTCCAGGGCTGGGCTGATCTGTCCCCTTAGGCTTGTTGGACTTCCGCCAACTCGTGCCATCTGCTGCCCGATGCCGCCCTCCTGCAGCACGTCCATCTCAGACGGCGGTCGGGTCGCCATCTCCGTCCTGATCCTGGTCATCAACATCGTCATGGTCCTTGTTTTCGTCTACTACATAGTCCAGGTGAGCCCGGATACATAAAACGGACGTGCGAACTGACATTCCACGATCGGATATACGGTAGCTCCTCTTCACCCGAGCCGCTTAATTGGCGCCGCCTTTCACTCAACACCGCGATGACGACTGCGTGGCTACACCGCGCCCGACCATCCATGGCTGCCGGCTCCATTCCCATCCCATCCATTTTTTGCAGGCATATTTCTACGCTGCCCTTTGCAAGACTGGCCTGAACAGCATTGACAGAGAAACTCGCCGCAAGCTGACCGCCGCAGAGGTAAGCGGGCGGGCGGGCAGTACGGGCCAGTCCCTGCATCCAGACGGCCTGAAATGTGCTGGGTACCCGGGCGCTCTACCGGAGCTTGCTCGGTGAGGCACTGAATCGACCGCGCCGCCTGCCCGGCACGCCCCGACGCCTTGCCTTCCCACCCCCAGCTCCAACAAAGGATTTTTGAGAATTTGACTGCTGAGGGCTCCAACACCAGCTTCAACCAGGATACCAACCAGCAGAACCCACCCATCGGCGACCGGCAGAGGTATGCAGGAAGAGGGACGGTCGCGCTTATCCTCGGTCGCTTATCCTCGGTGTGCCCGGCTTTGTCCTGTTTTTTTTCTGTTTTAATCCCTGCGCCCAAAGCTCACCGTGCGGCGGCAAAGTCGTTCTTGGTCGTTTCGCTCGGTCCGTGTTCCGCAAGTTATAAGGATGTGAATCCCCTGTCAACCGTTCGCTGGATTTGGGCCCCACGCAGCCTTCGCCATTGCTCGTCACTAACTCTGGCTTTGCCGACTGGAACTTCCGTACGTTGTGTAGGACCAGCTATCAGCGCGTCGCCTCCTTGTACGCGGCCGCCGTATGGGCTTCCATGCGCGTGGGCTCGACCACGAACAAAGTTGTGACAAGGGTAAGCGTTAGGGAGGAGACGCGGGGAGGTGGCAACCACCGCCTCGTTAGGCCAGTTCGGGGATCTGACGGGCCCGTCGCGTGTCTTGCTGCCGTATTATGCGGTGTGAGGTCCGACCATCGCACCTTGTCTAACGCCGGATGCTTCCGGGTTAGTTGCCTGCGCTCCTATATCCGGTCGTGAGCGTCGAGGTGCGCCGGTTTGCCGTTTTGCTTTCAGTGCTTTATTAGTTGTCTACAAAGGTATTTGTCAGGTCATCCTTTGTGCCGAAGGTACGCTTACCTAACCGACGCGCCCCGATCGGTTGCCATCTCATGCCGCAGATGCGGACCTTGCTGCGCGACCCGAACGCCAGTCACCCGTCCAGCCGCCAGGGGTCCGTCTTGGAGATGGAGGGGGTGCCGTTGCCGAACCCCAGTGCCGACGACGACACCAAGGCAGGCAACAGCGGCCAGGGCAACGACGACGACCCCGAGGCGGCCCGCAGCTCCGCCGTCGCCGCGGGCAAGCGCGCCGTCAGCGGCCAGGGCATGGGTTCCGTCACGGCCACCGCGAATGTGCACGAGCGCAGCTCCCAGTCCAAGCTCCGCGCGGGCGGCAAAGACGGTAGCATCGGTCACAGCCGCAGCGTCAGCAACAGCCAGAGCCACAGCAACCCCGGCACCGGCCCGACCGGCGGCAGTCAGGCGTCCTCGGTGGTTGCGCCGCTGTTCACCGGCCGGACGTCTAATGGCAGCCATCGCGAGAATCCCACGCCGCGGACCGCACCCCAGGTGATTTCCCGCGGGTCCTCGGCGGCCTCCCTGGAGAACCCCAGCCTGCCGCCCTTCCCCACGGAGCTGGATTCCTCGGTGCACTTAGCATCCCCGGCTCCGGTGGTGCCGACGCCACCGGCGGCGCCTCAGGTGCCTCCGGCCGGAACGAGCCCCATGACTAGCCCCAGGAGTCCCACCCACAACGTCCGGTCTCAGTCACGGCTGGCCTACACGACCAGCCAGGCTGACAGGAGCGGGGAGCTGCTGCCACCGCCGCCGGTAATCCCCGGCCGCAGCAATGCGCCCAAGCCCTGAGGGCGGCGATGCGCAGAGGCACGGCGCCTTGTGCGACACGGCGCGGGGCGGGGGCGCTGGCGAGCCGCACCCCGAAGGGGGCGCAGCCGCGGATGGAGGAGTCTCCTTCATGGTGGCTGCCTTTCGTTGCCTTTGGACATAGCAGCCGGCGGGATGCTGAGTACTGTTTACTGACTGCGTGCCGGTTGCCTCGCCGCTCTTGGGCAGGGGTCACTGGGCACTCTTTGGTTATAAATCCCGCAGCGGGTTAGCGGCCTGCGTCTGGCAGTCAACTGACTGAGATCGCCTGCATTGAATTTTAGCCGTTCGTTCGGTAATTTCCGATCTGGTCTTTCCGCGGCGGTTTTCATCGATTCACTGTACAGCGCTGTGCCAACTCCGGGCACCCTGTCGAAAAATGTCAGCGGCGCGTGCAGTTACTTGGACCCTTAGCTAGCGCAGCGAATGTGACGCCATGGGCAGTTTAGGTCGTATGACTGTCTGCGTAGCAGGCGCTCGTCGGCCTTGCATGACCAAACGACGAGCGTCAAGTGCATGTCGCGGCACGTGCGTTGCGTGCGCGTATTGCACACGGGGCAGGAGCCAGACTCTTGTCCCCGCCATTGTCGAGAAATGTGACCTCCAGTGATGCGCGGGGTACGTGCGTTGTCCTCAACTTATTGGTGGTTGCATAATACCGTGCGCAGAAATATTGCTGCATTTGTGACCTATATGCGAAAGTCCGTTGCGAATATATATGTTGTTCCAAGCGCGCGCGCATTCCTGCATGGGGATTTGACCAGCCGGACTGTTGCGTTTCTTCTTGGTGGAAGTTGGGAACGGCACGCCGGTTGTCTGTCAGCAAACTTATCCTGTTGGTCGTTATTGCACGCCTGCGCCGGCAAGTCAAGTCGCAGCAGTTGATAATTGGCCGCACTCATCAGTGCGTCGTCAACGGTGTCGTCTGTAGTAAGCCTTCAAATCGTTGTTGTGGCGCCAGGCCAATATTCGTGTCGGCTGTCGGCAATTCCTTAGTCACCAGATTATTTGTACCGTCCTGCTCTACGGCGACTTGGAGCGCCTTACTGTATCTACAAGAATCGTTTGATATTATTCCGATGACGCTGTGGTTTAACAGCCGCGCCGGGGTGTGAATATATGCAGTTATTGAGGTGTTCTGCTAGGCTGCCGCGGTGCAACATTTCGTTCTGCAGGTGGTCAGTGCGTCCCGGCCGCTTTTGTTGATACGGACACTTGAATAGTAAGGTCGGGCGTGGAGATGCAGAATTGCAAGCTCAAATGTGGCGAGGGAGTGTTGCTTGGCGGCTACTGCTGGTGTTGCTGCTACTGCCATAACTGCGCGTGGGAACACGTGTTCGTGTGTATGTGTGACTGCGTACAGCCATGCACTGCCGGCAGTCCTTGAATAATACTGCAATCATATGCCGTATATTGCCGTCAGTGTATAAACAGTAGTCCAGAAGCCATGTGGCAGCCTTGCTTGAATGACCTGGATACATGGCCGTTGTAACAACCAACTGGGGCTTGCTCTGGTATACACCGATGATCCCGTTGGGGTCCGCTGTAACATTCATTCATTCATTCATGAAGGAGCAGCGCCCGCATCGAAGTGTTCGGCCACATCTGGTTTCCATCGACTTCGACGACCTTGAAAGGCGCGGCGGGTAGTGTACGAACCATGAATGTACGGAGGTTACAGCGGACCCCACAGTTGCCGTCGGTGCCTACCGGGCGAGACCTCAGCGAGGCACCGCCGGCGGAGCAACGAGACATCCCCGAACCACAACGTCTCTGGAAGGATCCAAACCGCTCACCCAAGCATGCAGTGGCCCACAGCGGAGCGCCACTACTAAATGGCAGATGCGTCAACCCAGGAGTGAACCTGATATCCAGACGGATCCAGGGTCGGCAGCGCATTAGGCCACTGAACCTGAAGCATGATAAGTAAATAGAACGATCCGGAAGTCGGAAAGCGTCCGTCGGCTTCGTTGGCATGTGTCAAGCGGCAGCCCCACGAACCTGAGGTTCGCTGCTGTCTAGCTACCGGTCACGTAGGCCCGCCCCTTGACTCTAAGCGTTAGTGAGGGATGTTACGCGGGAAGTGAGTAACTTGAACCACAACAAACAAACAAACAAACAAACATACATACGCACAAAGCATGCTGTCGGGGACAGGTTGAAGGTTTGGGGCATGAGAACACCGCCGGCCTGCCGCGAACAGGCAGCTGCGCTGCCATGCACTGGGGGAGGAGTACTCCTTATGTGCTTATGTGCGGATTCATATCGGTGGTCGGGGTATTTAAATGCCAGTTCACCTGCCATTCGGCGTGTCTACGGCAAGCCAGGCAGGAATTGCGCCCCCGCAGCTTCGGCCTTGCTCTCACTGACTACCCTGGCAAGATCATCGGCCGGCCGGGTACCGGACAGATCCCGATGCAGGAATCTGGGGATTTTGACGGTCGACACCGTTGCCCGCACCACCTCACCACCGCCACTGCAGCCGCTGAAGAATGTTCTTAGTAACTGACGGCACCTCATTTCACCTCTGTCCCCGTCAAAGGGGTCTTCGGTGGGGTCCAACACTGTGTGGGGCTGTCGTTCATACATCGACTGAGTGTCCGTGGCGTTCGACCCCGGGGCCACGACGCACTTGAGCTCCCGGCTTTGTTCGGGACCCGATTAAATGGTTTGAGGTTCGGTAGGTCAATGACTGCCTGGCTAAGTCATGAGCTGGGCGTGGGCATCCAAGATTTGGGCGTTGGGCGGCTTGGTGATAGTGGCGGGCCTATTGGGTAATTGTGTGGGTGACCCCCCTTGTTCAGCTTGATCCGCGTCCTATGCACCCTCGATGCACCCTCGTGCCCCTTTTATAGGGGTGCCCCACGTGTTGCCTCTGCCTGGGTGGTTACGCTGGCGGGTCTGGCCCCTCCACTTCGTTACAGTGTTGTGGCGGGTTTACTTTGTGCTTTGCCGGCGGATCGTCGCTTGGGTAGGCAACAGTGATCCCTTCATGGAAACCGATGTAACATGCACTTCCGGTTTTCCGGATCAGGCGGCTGGGTTCGGTGCAAGTCTGTGCATCTTGCCGTACGAGTATCTGTGCTTAGTTTGCTCGATGTGCTCATTGTCCGTGGGAGCGCCCGTCAACGATTCTGCCTTCGCACTACGGAAACCCAGGCCAGGGTGAAAATGGCGGCGGTAACCAGGTAGTCACCGCACTGCACTGAAGTTTGGAGTGACCACGCACCAAGGCCTTCTAAGCTTTTACCTGCTTACAATCTACATATGCTTATCAATATAAAATTATCACAGTGTCAACATTTGCGTGCAGAGCGGAGTTGCGTGTGTTAGTTTCGTACGGCGTAGCTCCGATGCTCAGCCAGTCCAAATGGTTTGATCCTTGCTTGACATGCTTATTATATTATACTTAACAATGTTAATTATAACGTAATTCTGAGGCTTCAGTACTATAAATAGATTTTAAAAAAAGAGAGTTCTTGTCTGTCCTCACCTGCTGAACTTTGATTGAACATCTCTTGACCTCTGCATAAATACTAGTATGCGACGAGGTCGTTTTACGCACCTGAGTCAGCACAATGGCGTTCGCTGACCGGCACGGACCCGCGCGGGACAACGTTGAAAGGAAGTGGACGCACAAGGAGCACGCATTTTGCAGAGCACCAAGGTGAGAACTTATGTTATTTATGGCAGGGCATAGCAAGGGAACCGCTTTGGGATTCGAGCTCTACCAGAGCGCAATCCCCTAATGCGCGCGTCGCCCCTCGTCGCCGGGGGCTGGGCAAAATGATTCGTCGTAGCACGGGAAAATGACACGGGTTATATCCATAACTGCAGAAGCTGAACACGTCATCCAAGAAGGTACCGTATGCGCCTGTTGCTCGTCGTCGTATGCGCAATTCAAGGGGTGTGCTGACGAAGACAACCCGTAATCCGTAACCACTTACCTTACTTCCACCTGGCCCTCTTATTATACTTGCGCGTGTGCTGCTTGCCTGCTTGCCCGCGTCCTCAAGCCAGTCGCGCTCGCCTGATCCTAACAGGTCCGTACCGGTGGGCTGCTGTTGGGCCATGCGTACTATCTAACTGGGAGCCCACTGTATGCAAGCGTTATGACTAAGTGAGTGGTTGCACAGCATTCAATGGTAGGTGTTGCATGTTGAAATGCTATTGATTGCGTAGTGTATGTAATGACGTAGTGAGTAGGACAGTTTTGTCAGCTGGGCACGACCCAACAAGCCAGTAGCCGTTGCTGTGGCCTCGGCATCAGGCTGTAACTTCGTTGACGTTTCCGTTTGGTAGTTGCGTTACCGCTTGTAGTACAGAAATGAGGTTGGGTACCTAACCAGCATATGTGCTTGCTTCCGTCCGGAGGAGGCGTGTGGTCTTTCAACGGGGCTAAGACGGGAAACACGTAGGCGACATGAAAGTAGTCATCCTAAAGTTTTTGCGTCCGTCGTTTAGCCAAAGGACCGCTGACGTCTGGCCCCAGGGTCACGGTAATCGCGTGTGAAGACGCCGAAACCGCTGCTGCCGTCGAAGGGGAAGCACAAAATCGCTTAGTCGATCGCGTCAGGGGGCGAAGGAGCAATCGGAGCCGAGATGATATCGAGATGCCCAGAAATTAGCGGAAGGCTTATAATGAGAATCCCGAGCTGTTGATGACAGAGATGGAGGCGGAAGCGTAAGGTAGCCGATGATGATGGAGGTGGTGGATTCGAAATCTACTTAATTAAAGCGAGACAGCTGCAGCCGCGATGACGTCGAACCTTGAGCGACGGCCGAGCGCAGCGATAGAAGCCGAAGATAGACACACTTACTTTACAGCCGAGAGATCACAGACGATCAGTCCGGAAGAGCAGAACCAGGACAGCGAGCCCGCAAAGTCAGTTGGTCACGGCAGCAGGGACCCAGAGAGCGCGCAGCGCTTGGGCCGATAAACGGTTCAGATAATTGCCGGTATCACAACTCACAGCCAACTGCCCACGTGACTGATATGACTGATACGGGCTTGTATGACTGGTATGGCTTAACCAAACAACGACTGGCCCTTCAATACCCTGCAACAGCCGAACGGGCCCTACGCCTTACGAAATGCCTTGCCAGCAGTACATTCCGCCACGTTCCGCTTGACAGGGCCTGACTCAGAAGTCCGGCCCGGGCCTGCTCTACGAACACTGGAACGCGAGCCAACCCCGCTCCCAGGACTTTACTGAGACCGCAATAGGGAAGAGGGAAATTAGCAGTACAACCAGCAGTCATCGGTTCTGTCCTGCGGCAAGGAGCGCCAATTAAAACCAAAACCATCGTCAACCGTCACTGTCATCACTTTACCGCAGCCTCAACGAGAGGAGCCCAGGGGCCGGCGCTTAGCCGATAACCTGTAGATAAGATATCGGGGAATGAGAACTACCACAAGCGCCGTCCCCGTGTGAATCGTGCCAGAATAAGGATGGGCGGTAACCCCTTCAGACCTTTCGAACCGGATCAAACAACGGGACTGGGATCCCCGATTACTGCGGAATCGTTAGCCATGCTTTGGGCGGTTTGCAATCGTTGGGTCTTCCGTGGGTCCATGCCAGCAAGGCCGAGTCAAGGAACAGCCACCACTGGTCAACGCGCTAGATGGGCCCGATTTGTGGCATTATATTGACCTCCCACCATGCCTAGATGACAACGGCCCTGACAACCATGCGGGCCCGGGGCCGAAGCCGCCAGCTAATCACCGGCCCGTCGAACGACCATCGGCAGGCAGTGGCCAAAGGCCACGTACAATAATATTGACATATTATCATTTATTATTGTTTGTTTATTATACATATATCCAAATGTGCTGCGCGTATCGGCTCTTCGCAGTGGGAAGCTCCTTCCCAGTGAAACAGCCATAACGTCGGAAGACTGATTTAGACAACTAAAGTATTATATTCTGTTCGAAGATAGTACTAAGATATTACTAGGGATGATAGGATTGATCCGGCGGCGCCCTTCAGGCCTTGCCCGTAAACAAGCCCGTTAAGCGCGGTCGCATTCCCAATCCAACCCTTGCGGAAGCAAGCCGCAAAGCGGACTCAAGTAAATATCTAAAGATTAGATATGCAGAAATTTCTGGAGAAACGGAAGGGCGTCTGGACATAAACGGCGTCGTGACGGACTGGATCACCACAGGCGAGCTTGCGTGGAGAGCGAATTTCAATTTCATTACGGAAGGCGCACTTCCTGCCTGAAAGAAATTTCCATCGTATAGGCATTCAGGCGCGTACCTCGTGCGCCCTGCAACGCAGCTGTCACCTGCGGTCATGACTACTGCTAGGATCTGCGGTTGATCACATTGGCGATGAATAATATGTTCGCGGAGCAGACCTGGCAACCAAAAGCAAGGCAAAATTTGAACATATATTTGTAAAGTAAACATTGTCATCATATAACAAAACTGGCGAAGGAATAGTCCGCAGCTTAACTTGGCGATCGCCTGCCACGTTTCTCCCGCCGTGAAATGGCATCCGCCGTGCGTGCATTACTTGCAGAATGGCCATGAGTACACACTGATTGGGTCAAGGGTTTGCGGCATGTTCCTTCGGAATGAAGGACAGGTAAGGTAGTGGTCTCGATGTACAGCCAACGCATTGCGACCGTACATCTCCGACGCTAGTGTCTTTTCGTCTGTGCGTATCGAACACAGATGCATGGCATACAAAACTTTTCCCCTTGTCTTTGAATCGCCTAGTTTTTCTTATTTACATGTTTGCAGCATTTACCATAGTGCATTTGGCAATGAAACCCTCGAATAACCGAATGAACAGCAGAGGACTGCTTCGATAGGGCTGTGGCATTTGCGTCGTCCTGCTCCACACTAAATTTTCACGAATTATATTGGTCACCACAATCATGCATCTACTTTACCCGTTTGGTTTCCTGGGTGGCAGTTGTAATCGAATGAACCATGTCACTGAATTGAGATCCGCGCAGTACAATATCAACAATCGCACTCGTCAACACAGGGCCATTGGATTTCTTACTCCGGATTCTTTCTCAAGCCAAATCCTACTAAAATCGGAAATGTCTCCACCACTTGCTCGCATTAATCGTCAGCGTGTGTGGTCGGGCGGTACTCGGCTCCCCGTCTTCGCCACCACCCTCACTTATGCGCTTTGTCTCAGTATTTGTGTACCCTTCGCACTGGCTTCAGGCCCAGATGAGCTCACAGAAGCTATGGGGCGGCGCCTTTCTGCAGCTGAGCCCACAACAAGATGTATCGTTTCCGACGCCAGCGACTTGCAGCGCTGCATATCAGAAACAGACGCGAGCGACTGGGTGGTACTCGATCTTCCGCCGGGTACCTTGGTGCTCAACCAAACACTGCAGATTCCTGTTTCGGCGACGCTGCAAGGAGCTGCAGCCGTTGGAAATGGCCCGGCAACGATCCTGAGCTGCAAGCCTGGAGCAGCCATGGACAGCCTCATAGAGTTCACTGGCGGCCACCTCGACCTTCTCGGACTGCAACTTCAGGACTGCAGCGTGACGGGCCTGCACATTGCCTCCGGCGCAAATGCGGATATCAAAATTTGGGATACCGTGTTCCGTAATTTCACACGTGCTCTGGTCGGTACGCGGGCGGGTTCGTTGCGCGATGAACAGCTAGATAGTTTTGCACACCTTGCTGGCTAGTGTTCGTTGCTGCCTACCTGCCGCGCAAGAGGTCTCGACATTTTAACTGGATGCTGACCGCCATCACGACCAGCAGGTGTTAACATCCAATATCTTGATTATTCATGATCGATTATTTTTTCTATGGTATTTATTTTTTCTATGGTATGCAAATTATGGCACGCACGTACGCAGAGCCCGGCCCGACTGGACTTGTCACCGAGGGGCATGCCTACACCCTGGGCGTCCTCAGTTGGTGCCCTAGCCCTTCACGCCGACAACTTCTCGGGCAGCCTGACGGTTCGCAACACACTGTTCTACAGCAACAAGTTTTCGGTGCAACATGGCGATCATCCAGGCTCACGCCGACAGTTGTACGACAGCCTTGGTGAGGCGCTACTCGCTCTGCTGGATAGGCGCAAGTATAGTTGGATGCGCTTCCCCTTCCGTTACACAGAGGGTTGGAAGCGTGAGGCGGTCTAATGCATATATAACGGTGTTTGCTCGCTGGGCCGTGGCATGACGCGTTGACGCGCCCGCCCGTTCACAGGGGTCGGTTTACGAACGTCGATGGCTGGAAGGATGATACGTAGGATAGAAGCACCTTTCCACGAACGGGACATACTGCCTCGATTCAGGAGTTATCCAGCGCCACCTGCAGCTCGCACCGCGTGCGCATCTGTCTGATCCGGCACCAGCTGTATTTCTTTCAGGGCCTGCATGCCATTGACGAAGTGCTGTGTGTTTGATAAGTAGCCCGGCCGACCCAAACCAATCACCAATAGTGCTGTGTGTGTATGTGAGTGTTACATGGCCCTACCCATACGAGCCGTAGGCCCAAGTAAGGGCCATTAATACTAGTATCATTTTTGCATTTTTAACCACTGCCTATAGGCGCCGCCGTTATGGTATATGTCAAACTCGACAGGTAGCAAATGACGGCCGGTTGTTCCTGCTTGCAGAAACTCACCACAATCAGGTTTCCCATCATCATCAGGAGGCTCGCCAGCAGCCGCTGGGACTGGGGCAATCAAAGCGAGCCGAGGCGGAAGGCTGGGGTATGTTCCCTGCCGAAGGCTCACATCGAGGACTACTGACGCGGACGTCAGGACAGCAAGCATCGCTTAATGAATCTCATATTTCCTGCGGTCCAGATGGGGACAGGGATGCCTCGCTTTGCACTTCTGAGGCATTGGTGGCATGCCCATCCTGCCAGCACCGGCGGCGGAGGTCCTTGGAGGTCAGTGCGGCGACTCGGTACAAGATGCCGCTGCTGGAGAGGGCCCTGTGGATCCATCCAGGGGTGCAGGTGAGAGTAAGGCACCTCCGCAGAGGTCCTAAGAGAAAGGCATGTACCTTTTACGGTATTTGTCATGTACGTTTTTATGAGCAAACTTCGTTGGAAAAGAATGTACGTAATGTAACCGTTACAAGGTGGACCCGTATCCCGACCGGGTGTTCCAACGGGCCCAGATAGCTCGTAGGCGCCTCATCGCATCAACCCCTACCAAGGATTGCGCACCCATCCTCCATCACCCGCGGGGGAGGTCATACAGCTAAACCGGCCAACACATACACCAGGTTACCAGCGCGCTAGGATTGCCTGTCCTGTAAACCGCGCCAAACCCGCCGAATCACATGGCGGGGAGGGAACCGGATTCGAAGTGCGGACCTCTGGACAGAATGCCAGTGTCTTTCCCATTAGGCGACCCGCCCCCAGAATACGGGTAGGCTCTACTCTGTGTTGGCTCTGTGTGTGCGCTCAGCAAACGTTTGGGGCCGATGTTTTCACTATATTGTGGCTAAAACGTTCAGATCACCAAAGTATCCGCGTGTGATGCGCGTTGCAGGCCGGGCCCTGGGCAGACGACGCGGAAGCAATACTTACTGTCGTTTGCGGCAAGAACAAGTCTTGCAACATTTCCTTCGAAAAGTCTGTATTCGACGGAAACACAGGTACGGCACCTTATGAGCATAGACGTAGGCAAGATTATAAGCGGGATGTCCTGTGCTGGCGTGGCCGTACTGTGTTTTCCCAGAAAGCACATGGGTGCGTATGGTGATGCCTGGCTCATCCTTGCGTGCAGGTGTTGCCACGGGTGCAGTGTATATACTCTGTGATGGCGCTCAAAGCTGCGACGTGAGCCTGACTGACACCAACGTGACCAACAACGCGGCGTTGTGGCAGCAGTCGGCGCAGTTTGAGAAAGCTGGACCTGAGGGGGGGGGAACGCGCCACCTGCAGACACTCACGTTCCATTTGCAGGCTCGGGCTCTTCTGAGCTCGACATGGTTGAGCGGCTTCAACGCATGAGCCCCTGGCTCACTTATCTGTACCCGCTGCTTTACTATTATGATCAACAGGTGCGTGCGTGGCTAGCGAGCCGTATGTGTGCTCGCCGCCAGGCAGGGCAGGCGTGCGTGATATGCAATGGGAACAGAAGTGCCCAACTGAAAGTTGTCCCTCGCCTGAGCCTGGGCATCTCGACGCCAGCCGTGCCTCAAGGCCCTGGTGTAAGGGCATTGCGAGGTTTGAACGCCGGCCGACGTGTGCCGAACGCCGACACACGTCGGCCATCTCTCTAGGGTTTGCTGTATGTTGGAGCCATGGGCGGCTACATAGTAAAGGTACATATATATTGATATATTTTGGATCGTCCATTGGCATGAAAGGGCAGCCACAAATGCATACGGGAAGCGAGTTCACCAGTAATGGTCGTTCCAGCGGCGAATGGGCGGACAAGCTGATTGCCGCTTGATTAAGCATCGTAACTTACCATCGGTCATCGAGTGATTTGGTCCTTGACGCTGCTCCAATTGTGCGAACATCCGTGATATGCCTTTCGTGTTAATCATGGCCTGCAGTCAAAGGATTCAAGCCTTTGGACACACGCCGTATACGAGATGCTGAAAGACTACACGCAGTATCCCCGTGTCACGGATCGCACGCTGGGCGCTGTCGTTCTGCACCAGCGCGGCTCCCCTGCTGTTGGAGTGGCCCCGTCTGCTGTCCGACCCATGATGACAGTCACAGTGAGCGGCGGCACCTTCAGCGGAAACGACGGCGCAGCAATTATGAGCACGGCCACAGGTCGGTGCCGCCGTTTATTCTTGCGCTGCTCGTTGCTGGCATAAGGCGCACGCGTGCGTGGTCTGAAACGAGGGCATGACACCTAATTTTAGTTTCGGCCATGCGTTGAAATGCGGGCCTGGGCGTTTTTTCAGTCGTTGGTGTCTCTGTGAAATGAGGGTCCCAGTTCCTGTGCTTACATCTGCAAGTTGTGTCGATGAAACCTGTCAAAATTTCCACGAGATCGAGGATGCGGATTGTTTGCTACTCGTTTCAATTTTCCCTTCCCCCGACAGACTTCATGGAGCTGGCCGGTGGAAGTGGCAGGTGGTCCGGCGCCCCGCCGCGGCACAGCGCGGACTTCTCGATGTCTGGTGTGCGTGTGAATGGCCACAACAGCGGCTGGCCCGCGGTGTGGATCCGATGGGCGCGGAAGGTGGCCATCAGCGGGGTTCAGGTGGGTCGCGTGCGTGCCTGCTGGCTAAGACGCTCATTATTTTGCCAGCGTTACATGAAACCCTGAAACCGGTTGATCCTTTGGAATTTGATCCAAAATGATTGAAATTTTGGAATTTAAGCAGGCTCTGTGCTTGCTGTACATGGCATTTATCCATGTTGGGAACGTTGTTCGCCCTAGCTCTGCCCAGGGTGTAGTAGTGTGAACTTCGAAGCGCGACAGCGCGGTTCTTATGCTCATAACGTATACATTTGCGGAGTATTGCGGACGGGCGCCGGGGCGTATGATGACCTCGAGGATCCTCGGTCAACACAGTCCTAACTGCATGCATGGATGGGCTGAGTCGGTCGTAGACAGGCGGTGCCTCGTTCGTTCTGGTTTCGTACCATATGTGGAGGACTCAAGGCGTTTGTCTCGACATCCCGTGCATCTTGCAGGTCACAAACAGTTCAGGCGGCGTGTGGCTGGATGAAGTCCGAGACTCGGCGTTGGTACAGAACAGCACGTTCAGCGGTAAGCCGCACCGCCTTGCTAGAAGCCCTTGTTGGTCAACCGATAGCTGTGTACACGTCATTGCTGGCTGCATGGAAGTCCCGCAAGGCTTGCACCGCCCGTCGTCACGACGACGTAGGCTCCATGTCAATGTGAACCCCATCGCCTGCAGCCAACGTGCTATCCAACGGCTGGCTGGACTACATGAGCTTCCTTACAGAGGAAACTGACGGTGTGCGGACATCGCATGTCGTTAAGATCCAGATGACGCCTCTTGGCGAGGTCAGCAATTCCGTCATCGTCGACGGCTGCCATTTCGAAGGTATGACTGCTATGCTGTGGTGCGCACGACTTGTAAAGGCGTGGGTTTTTCAAGACCTCGAGAGGGTGCTACGCTTGGTGCTCCAGGGGTGGTGGTAGCTGTGTAATGGGGTGCCTGTGTGGGCGATCTCCCCTTTGCTTGGCTTGATCAACTTCTGGGGATTCCGCCCTTTGCTGTGCCCCGCTGTGCGCCTCTGCTTGCTTCGGTGGCTGTCTGGGTGGGGTCATGGCCCTCTGTGCTTTTATTCGCGGCGTTGAGGTGTGGTGTGGCTTTTCGTCGATCCCACAGGGAACCTCGCGAGCAACTATGGGGTGTTGAATATTCGGGGCGCTGACACACCGGTTATCGATGATCCCGACAACCAGCTAGGCGAGACAAACGTCGTTGTCTCCAACAGCTTTTTCCTAAGCAACAAGTGCGGCTGGTGAGTGCTAATTTGCTGCTTTGTCGAGATCGCAGTCCTGCTTGCCTGTTCAGCCCTGAGGGTGACCGACCATGACGCCATGTGCATTGTTGACAACGTATGTTCAACGTGTGTCGTTCTACCCCATTTGCAGGTTCGACCCGGATAAGGGCTGTCTCTCGCCTGCACGGCCGCTGCGCATTTCTTGCGTGCAAAACGCCACCGTGCAGCAGAGCAGGTACGGTACTTGGATGCCGCAAGCCTCATAACCTCAGGGTTCCTGCTAGGTGCATTTAAGTCTGCGTGACGTTGCGCAATGCGATGCACAGGTTCTTCGGGAACTCGATCGGAGGTCTGGACGTCCGCAGCGTGCGAGCCATTGTCATCGTCGACAGTGAATTTGCCGATAATCATTTGACGTTTGCCGAGCGCCCCAACTATTACAGTGACAAGTCGTTCGGTAAGTTGCAATAAGGCAGTCCGTAACAACAGGCGAAGCACTCCGACAGCTCTCCCTGACCACATTTGTTCGCAGTATTTGGGAAGTTGTAAACGCAATTTTTTGGCTAGCGTAGTCCTTGTACGTTCGGCAGCAATTTATCGCCGCAACACGCGAAGCTCCTGTTTCCGTCGCATGCATCTTATGTAGTGGCGTTTCGTCCGCGCTGCCATGTGGCCCTCACCTATCCACACCAGCCATGCACAATCCTGGGATCACCACCATTACATCTCTACGCACATGTCCGCTGTAACTTTCATTCACTCATGTCCTCCCGCTTTGCAACCCCGTGTGTTATGTCCGCCTTCGTGGTCGCTCCTCTACACAGCAACTTATCCGTGATACGTACGGCATGCAGCATCCCCGCAAGTTTCTACCCCGCTGCAGGTCTTCCCCATGTCGTTGCCCTTCAGCTAGCCGTGTTCTCACCCCTTCGGTGTGCCCCCATGCCGCTCACTCACCCTGACGTTTGCTATGTGACGACCGTATCCATCATGACCTCCTCCTTTCGCTCTACCCAGTACCCACCCTTCACGTTTGATGCCGCAAACGTTTTGTTACCAGCCCCTTCGCTGCGCAGGGCGGTGGGAGCCAGCAATGGCCCCGTCCTGCGCCGAACTGTTCTCATTGCTTTGCCATGCTTCTGTGCTACTTACGATGCCCATCTTCCGTCCTGTATCCGACGCCCTGCTTCTGCCTTGCATCCCGTACCTGTTTTTCCCCTCCCGTTTCCTGCCGTACTTCATCCCCTCGTACTTGACGATGCACACATAGCTTACCTCACTCCTGTGTCCTATTTAGGGAGTTCAGCGCTGCACTGGGTACCATGCATCTTGTCTGGCCCGTTTTCTGTTACCTTCGGTTCTTTCTTCTCACGTATTCCCCCCTGCGTTTTGCCCTGTGCCCCTTGCCCGCCGTTGCCGCCTGCTTCCGGCCAGGTGAGTGCTGGTTGTAGGCTTCACAGTTTAATCCTGTAGCTCCGTGGTGGGGTTAACTCGGGTGGGAGGTACACTCGCATGGCAGCGCAGCGTTCTCTTTTCCGTTAGCTTACTGCGATTTTTAGGCTGACATTGGGAGTTAGGGCTCTTTTGCATCTTAACAGCCGCCAGCGGTTCGACATTTTACCGGCTACGTGGCCGAAATGGCGTGAGGCAGGTTTGTTTCGTTTCGGTGATGATCGGTTCAGTCGTGATTTGCCAGGGCCTACACGGTGGACGTCGTCACTTTGCTGGAGATCCAGTCGAGTCGATATCGGGCGTTTGCTCTGGCAGCAGCGCAGTGTCAAGATGTGTTAACTAAATATGTGTACCAATTTCCTATATCCCTGCTTGGCAAGTCAACCCTTTCCCGCGGTCCGCATCTGTCGGTTGGCAGGTGGAGGTGCGGTGTATGGGGGGGACCTAGGCAGCACAGGCGGCATGACGATCCAGGCCACCAACTTCAGCAGGAATACGGCCAGTCTTGGTGGAGGAGCCATATTCGTACGCTTCTTCGGACCTCTTGACATTGTGGACTGCAGGTGAGGATTAATTAAGATATGGATCTTGCAACAAGGGACAACCATCGAAGTCGCTCTGCAAAGTGTTGCCCCCTGTTTTTGTTCGTCCAGGTTTGAGGGCAACGCAGCGGAGACGTTGGATGGAGGCGCAATGTGGCTAGACTATTCAACAGCCAGAACTTACTTTGCGCGGACCAACTTCACCCAAAACAGTGCTGGTGCGTACCGTAGGCTACATGAGTGGCGCGACACCGGTTGCACATGAAGCAGATTACTGGATGTGGAGGGCTCGCATGCTGTGCGTTCCCAGCAGGTCTGCGGGTCTTGCTTGTCTTATTGGCGTGTGGAAACAAATAACTTTACGGATGGACTGCGCGGAAGCTAGGAATCGCAAAGCATTGAGTCAATAGCGCCTGCCTTCGCAGGGCGGAATGGTGGGGCTATTTCTGCGAGCAACGTGGCTTCCAGTGTCGCGGACGGTATGACCGTCGTGAGCTGCAACTTCACGGGCAACGAAGCGCTCCTCAATCCCACGGATTGGCTTAATACCATTATTGATCAAGCAGGAGGAGGTAAATATTTCAGTTTACTGGCTGATACCTATACCTTGACGTCCATGCAGGTCGGTGTCAGACCTGTTATCTTCTGTCTGCGCAGGCGCTGTGTTTGCAACAGCTACGTTGCTCAAAGCCCATTATTGCAACTTCGAGGCCAATGCGGTGGGTGTGACGGTGGCGAACCATTCCCAACGTGGCGTGCTTCCGGTCCTACGAGTGGCAAGCCTAAGGCAAAGTGGCGCCTCGACTGCTGTGCAGGTTTTTGGTCATGCTGGGGGTGAAGTCCGCATTGTCGACAGTGTTAATGCCATAATGGAATCCTGCAATTTCACCAGCAACGCGGCGGTCATGGGCGGTGCTGTGGCGTTGTCGAGGTACGTTCTATGTCGTCGTATTTCCTGTCCTGCGTGACAGCGGACTCAACCAGTGTTGACGTCTTGGCCGCAGATTGTCAAATGGAGCGCAATTGACCCAGTGCATTTTTACCAACAACACAGTCGTCGACCCCAGAGTATTGCATGGAAATCCCGCGGCGCCGTCCCAAGCATACATCGACCCTGGGTACGGCGGGGCCGTGTACGCTAAAACCGCCTCCTTGGGGCTGAGAAACTCCGCAAGCTTCTGCAACAACAACGCCAAATACGGTGGGTCTATTTTGTCGTTCCCAGTGTCAAGGCAAAGCTCTTTATGTTTATCCCCTTATGACATGTCATTTTGCAGGTGGGGCCATCGCAGCTTTGTCCTCCCCCGAGTTGTCGGTTAATTACAACCGTGATGCGTTTTACCTGCCGTACTTCTATTCTCCGGTGTCCGCGGACGTCCTTGAAGCGGTGGGACTGCCCGTGCCCGAAGGGGATACCTACCTGCCGTCGCGTTACCTCTTTTCCAACAACACGGCGCTCATTGGTGGCGCGCTGTACGTGTTCGGAATGCAAGCCGTGCTGTTGTATCCGGAGCCTCTCCAAGTACCTCCTATGTTTGGGGTGATGACACAGCTACTCTTTGGGCGAGGATTCGTCGAGACCGCGGAGTCGACAATAGTGAACCGGCAGCCCGGACTTGTGTTTATTTGGAACACTGCGAACGGAGGCGGCGCCATTTACCTGAGGGGCAATGGCGGGGTGAGTCTGCGTTTGCCCAAAGACATGCCTGAACGCAGCCAACATGTGCCGAAGATTCGTTGTGGTCTGGTACTGAGCGCCGGTTGTTGACACAGGCCACAATCTCGGGCGCTCGGTTTGTGGCTAACCGAGCGGTCGTCCCACCACTGGCAGCTAATTACTCGGGTCTTTATGGCCTGGAAAAGGACTACGGCACAGCCAAGGCACTGGCCTGCTACAATGGCGGCGGTGGCGCGATCTGCGTCGTGGGCCAAGTGAATACGACGATATCGGTGAGTTGTTCGCATGCATACCGTGTTGAGGATCGGTGGAACGTCTGCTGGTGTGCATTTCTTATGGATTAGAACGATTCTGTGCGGACAGGCATCATGGATTCCAGTACGATGTTTTGTCCGCGCCTACAATATTATTATGAACGTTACAGCGTAGCCTACATGTAGCGTGTTTCAGCACCCTTTAAATACGGGTTGCCGGGTCACTTGCCTTACAGGTATACAAATCGGACATGACAGGCAATGTGGCCAAGGACGGTGCTGGGATCTTCGTTGCTGAAGGCCTTGATTGCATCGGCCAGGTCGGCTGCTACAACGTGGCCCTAGACGCAGTGAATATTACTGGTGAGCGGGTCAGATATGGCGGGCCACATTTCGCGCTGCGCTATTCCGCATGGCTCGGGGATATGTATTAGCATATGGCATATGGCACAGGCGGAAGAGCAGTACTTGTATGCGTGGTGGCGTTTTCTTGGTGGCCGGGGGGGCATCTGTGAAACTGAGCACGAAAAGGGGAGACGTGCAATAGAGATGTCCAACAGATACAGCTCAAGAAGAGCCTCGTAGTAACCCTTACCGCGCTTGTTGTGCAGGTGTTTGCGCGGAGTCGCCTTTCATTGTTTTCTAGTTGGATGGGAGGGTACGGGTGGAAGGGAAACCAAAGGGCAAGCGCATTCAGTCCCAAGGAAAAAATCACCGAAAAAGAGTGAGGCAGGCTACGGTGGGTCAGCAGCATCCCAGAATCAAGTACGGTAATCAGAAGGTACCAGCCCTTTGCTTCAGCGCCGCTGTTGAAGTGGGCTTTGCCAGCTCTCGCCTACTACTTGCGCAGCAGCAAACAAGACCACAAATGCGAAGTCGGTTAGTAAGGATTCCGCCGCTCCCTCAACGTTGTGTACCAATCCCTCACGTATTGTGTCAGGCAACGCGGCGACCTCCCGAGGTGGCGCTGTGTTCTGGATGCACGAGGGCATCCTGCAGATACCTACCTGTCCGTCGGATAGGGTGCTAACCTTCGCTGCGGACATCTACAACGCCAGCCTCTTCTCAAATGCCAGCATTATCGAGGAACCTGGTACCCCCACGGTGACCTTACATGTCCCCGTGCGGAAACCGCCGACCAGCTGGTACCAGCAGTTGACGCGCAACAACCAAGATGCCATGCTGGCGAGTGTGGGTGGTGCGAAGCGTCTCTTTGCCAGCAGCCCGCTGTACGCAACCAACGGCGAGGTCCGTTTGAGGGGCCGGGTAGTCTTTGCGGCCTCTGCAGATGAGCACGTTAGCTCAGCGACAGACCACAGCGGCCTTGTGGCTGCTCCGGGAGCGTACTTCGACCCTTCGTCAGGCACGCTGGTCAGCAATGCATCGGCGGCGGCTAAAGCAATAGAGGGCGGCAGCGATGACGGCGATGACAGCGTTACGGACGCGAATACTGAGCAAGTAGCGCTGGTCCCCGTGGCCTCGCTGCCTGTGGTCCTCGACAACGCGGTCGTCCTGGATCCGTCCTGGCTGGGCATTCCGTACGACAACCTGCCGTGTGCCAACTGGAAGGACAACACTGCGGACACGGGCCCCGACGTGTCCAGCACGCCGTTCTTCCTGGTGGTGAGCTGGGAGTTGATAATATGCGAAGTCGCGAGTGGGCTGGCAGGTGTGGGCCCAGCTAGGGACGCCCGGCGTCAAGAGGCATTATCTCGGAGACGAGATAAGTACCGTATTCGCCGGCTTCCTGAGGGCATCCGGTTTAATTAGCGCGAAAACCGCCTTCACACTCCATGCCATGCCGCGCTCCTGCCTCCGCACTCCACCAGATGCCTTCAAACCCAGCCAATTGCTGTGCTCCGTGAACAATTCTGGTCGGTCACTATCTGCAGACCCCTCCCCGGCTGGACTTCTACACCTCCAACACGGACATCAAGATCAACGTCACGGTGCATGATTGGCTGGGCTATCCCTGCACCGGTGGCAACGATACGCAGCCGGTCATCTTGGTGCAGGCCGTATCAACGGAGGTGGGTGCGCGAGCGGTGACGTGCTGCCGATGCGGTTGTGGATTATGAATAGCAGCCGTGATAGTGCTCACGCGGCAATCGGTATAAGCGACTGGGGTTATTGTGCACAAGCCGGGTTCTCCGTATGGTTTTTGAAGTGCGGGAATCGGAGGACGAGGTCTTTGAACCCTCCAGGACCCTCCACCACCCCTGCACACAGTGATACTCGCCAGCAGTCAGCTTGCTTCTTCCTACCTGGTCTCTTGTCGTGCAGATTTCCGGCGCCGTGACCGCAGCTGCACAGAACGGCACCGCCGTCTTCACAGCGCTGAGACTCCGAGCACAGCAGGGCTTGCACAATGTCAGCATGACCGGCCGGTCGCAAGTGCCAGCTCGGGAGCTGCGCACTTCGCAGGTGCGTGGTTACGTTTTTGCAATCAGATCTTCGCTGGGCTTTGCACTAGGCCCACCCTTACTCTCATCTTCATGTGAATGATATGCATGCCATAGTTAAACCCCGCAAGTACCGAAGATACCTTTGGCCTTTCGACTAGAGTTGTTTTGGTTGTTGAGACTGCCGGCCAATTTTGCGGACGAGAAGAAGAGGTAGGGACCTCGCTCAGGCGTGCAGCTGTGCATGCGGCCACCACGTACTCCTAACACGCAAGGCGCCCCGCCACGCTTGCATGGACCTGCAGCTGACCATCAATGTGCGGCCCTGCACCATCAACGAGTTCCTGTCGCCCAAGAATCTGGACGAGTGCATTCCTTGTGGCGTCGGTTCCTACAACCTTAACGTGTCTGCGGTGAGCTGCCTCGTCGCTTTCAGATGTCGCGATCAGTTGGTGTTGCACTCCAAGAAAAGGTGGCGGGCTGGCCCGCCGGCCTTGCCGTTGCGTTGCACCTTGCTTCTGTCCGCGTTCCTCAGCTGTTTATATGTGGGTGCCCGGATGTTGCAGGGTCGTCATCCTGTTCTGTTCCCAGCTAGCGAGGTCAAAAAATAGCTAACACGTAAAAAAATAGCTTACATAGCTATCCAGTCCACGACATCGCAAATAGTGCCGGTTCCCTTGTATGCGAGTCGCGATAGTGGGAAGCATCGTAATGTTGCTTGCACGACATCCCGCCCGCGGTCGACCCGCAGGTTGAATGCCAGGGTTGTCCTGACAACGCTGACTGCGGGTACCCCGACCCGACCGCCTGCACACTGGACACGGACTGCGACCCGGTGGGCTATCTGGTGCCTAACGATGGCTACTGGCATGCCAACTTCTTCAGTGAGGAGGCAAGAGACTAACCGGGTGGGCCATTCAGGCTCTTGATGCGGACGGAGGGAGTCAGTGATAAACAAGTCAGGGTGTAAGGCGAGAGGCAAGAGCGGAAAGTGCACATTTTTTATTCGCTGTGTTACCATGCACGCATTGATTTGATGATCCGCCAACAAGGCTTCCGACTTACCTGCCCCGGGGTGTCTGTGTATGTCTCTACGTCTCGCAGGTCATCGAGTGCACCAACTCGGACGCGTGCACATCTCCGAACCGGGTGGCCCTGCTGTCCAAGATGCAGCGCCAAATCTGGAAGGTTAGGAATGGGCGCGTCACGAACAATTCTGGCCGTTCCACCTATGAGGTGCTTACACATGTGGAAGGAGATGGAGGGTGTGCTACCAGGCCTTTATTTTCGAGATGCATGCACAATTACCTTGCCTTGGCCGCGACCTGACCGATACCCCGCGTGTTCTTACCAGGCCGCTCGTCAACTACAACTGAATTCGTCGAACACAGTGGCGGACGTAGCTTCACGGGAGGCCATGGCGCTGCTGCTCTCGTCGCCCGTGGCCCGGCGGCTGCTGCAGGCCAATAAGGCCCTGCAGGACGACGTTTACTTCTTTCTCGTCCTGAACGCCACGGCCGACTTGATGTGAGGCTTGCTTAGCCGGTGCACTAATAAACGTGTGACGCGCGCCTTTCACTAAGTTTCAGGGTTAAGACAATATGGCCTGAAAATCAGTACTGCAACGGCGGCTTGCTAACAATAGGTCAACCTGCGCGGCCTCTGGACCGATGCGGCGCTTTGCGAAAGCTTTGTGCGGAGCTCTCGTTCGATATCGGTCTTCCTGCAACACTTTCCTTTCGCAGGCCGGCCTACATGCAGACGCAGTGCGCTGAGGGCTACACCGGAACACTCTGCGGCGTGTGCGCGGAGGGTTACGGCTGGCGTCAGGTTGCCACTTGTAGCAAGTGTCCATCCAGGGTGAGATTGGCTTACCTGCGACCCAGTGAGCAGCGAAGGCTGCACGCCATTCACAACCAGCAGCGAAGGCTGCATGCAATCCACAACCAGTGCGAGGGACACTATCGTAATAACGCGTCCATGCAAGCCATGGGTGGGCTACGGTATTTCTAAATACCGATCCCTGATCATGGTTATTCCAACCCCTTGCTCTGCTCTCAGGCGCTGAACAATTTCTACTACGTTCTGGTCACGCTGTTGACGCTCGTCATGCTGGTCTTCACCGTCTACTCCAGCCTAAAGGAGCAGCGCCGCTCCAGCAGAAGCCAGGTGGACAGACTCCCAGATGCAACCCCTGAACCAGCTATCGGGGCCGAGGCTGGCAAGAGGCGGCCAAAGCGCACCTCCCAGTTCCATACTATCCTTGCTGCCGCGGCAGAGAAAGACACTGCCGCAGCGGTCATGCCGGCCTTGGAATTTCTCCGCAAGGCCAAGCAAGCAAGGGATGGACAGGCGCAGATTGAGGAAGCGCCGCTGGATTCCAACCCCCTAGACGATGTACGGCCCCCAGACGCCGTCGCGGTCGGCACCGATTCCCGACCCACTACTGTTACCTTCGACATATATGGTTGTAACGCAACCAACGGGGCTGGTCCTGTGGCAGAGGGAACGCTACCTGGGTACGTCATCAACGATAACGGTGGCAGAGGTGCAGCAGCAGGTGGTGCTGGCGGTGCAGACACCAATGCCTCCAGCAGTTGCGCGGGCGCGCAAGACATGGCCGAGCAGGAGCAACAGGCGCTGCGGGCGATAGACTGGGAGGCAAATGGCGCGGAGGGGCCGGAAGACACACGGCAGCAGCAGCAGCCCAGCTTACTATCGCACCCTCTCGCGCAGTCAACGGATTACAAGAATGCACTGTACGAGGAGCAGGTAGGGCTCAACCGAAGCCCAGCCGATGGATGGCACCCGTGCTGGTGTCACCGCTCCTATCTCGTCGGTAGGCGTACGTGACGATCATCCTCCAATGCTTTCGTGGATAACTTGATAAATAACATGGGATCGATTGACCATGCACAAAACCCTTCAAAACCTCAAGCACTAGCGCTGCCTAGGGTATTGCTTGTTTGGGCCAAACCTCACCAGCACCTTGAGGATTGTCTGCGTGCTCGAGTATGTTAAAGACCATTCGTTCACGCCATACCAATAACTGTAAAGATGGTTCTTGCCAGCACGCATGCACTTTGGATCAATGAGCAAGGCAGGAACTAACGACAGGCGGATCGATTGGTGCCACCTACACTTAATGATCGCTTGTATGCCCGCGCAGCCGTGCAGACGATCTTCCTGATAACTCCCAATTTCGATGCTCTCTGATTTTGATGCCGTCGGTCGCTCATCCTGGCCATGCCATGCCTTGATTGCTCCGTTCTGAACATCAATGTCCAACACAGACAGCAGCGCCGCCTTCCCCGCCGCTGAACAGCAGTTTAAGGCCTTCCCTTGCTGCGTCGCAAGTGGCGCCATCAAGCCCACGACGGAGCGGCATCGCGACCTCAACTCCAAGCATGACAGGCTACGGCCCCGCAGCAGCTAGGATTATGCTGGCCGCCGCACCGCGAGATACCCCGAAGGTGCCCGCTATAATACATCAGCTACCGTCTGGCCGCCAGCTGTCAAAGCTAGGAGCAGCAATGGGTCGTGCACGGGCACATCCGTCGACAATCATGAAGATCTTCATCAGCTACGTTCAGGTAGGTGAGATACCATTCAACGTGCGGGGGTGTTTATAGTTGCAGGCTTTCGGCAGCCCGGTATTACTGCGTTTGGGCGGGGCCCCAGCACGGAGCGCGTTCGCCCCCCCCCTGGGATTGCCCCCACCATGCGTGTGTCGCCTTAGCAAGGAAGCGAAGCGAAACTTACACAGCCATCGTTGATGACATTTATGAGCGGTATTCCCCCGCTGACATGCTCGGTTGCGCTTCACCTTGCTTACGCCAGGTGTTGGCGTTACTGCAAAGCGTGCCCCTTGACATCCCTGGAGTGCTTGATGTATATTATCGTATCAACAACCAAGCCGTCAGCTACCCGGGTAAGTTGCACTGAACGAACTAACGGATCGATCGTAATACACAAGGTGTAATAAGTGCATTGTTTGTGAGGGCGGGGTGCGTGTCGCTGACAGGCATGCAGTCGCCGGACCAGCAAGGGCAGCTACCCAACCTACCCTAGCTATCTGACGGGGACGATTATTGCCTTAGCACTCTACCTCGACGGCACGAGGCGTGATAGGGGCGTAAACGACCACTACCATATCATGTCCGATCACTGAGTAAACATGGGGTTTCCTGGCAACCAATACATTTGGCGTCGCGTGGGGGTCTATCGAAGAATTTTGTGACTATAGCAAAGGGTGCGTGGGCCGCAGGACAGCCAGTTCGGATAGCGTCAGAAGCCCATGCATCCATGTAATCCATATATGCCTGAAAAGACATACGCACAGCGCGGGACGGCCGGGCTATCACCGGCACACACATGGTCGATGCGGACAAGAAGGATTTTTACCAGAGCAGCCCTATCATACAATACTGTACAGGTTATGGTTCTGGCACGACTGTTGTGGCACAACATATATGCCCCTGGAGATCCAGATTCGACCCCGACCGAGAGCGGGCCAAAGACTCTCGATAGTAAGAGGGCAAGGATGCCCCCATGTCGATGGACGGTGAAGGACCCGATTAAAGTGACCTGCGAGCTGACCAGGAGCGGAGTTGACGCCTTAGTTGATTCGGCAGATTCCGCTGGATGCCGGTGGTGGGTGCTGAACCCGGGAAGAGCACTGATTTCGGAGAAGTCGGCATGGGAGACCGGATGAGGGTGCCCCGAAATATCGGGGAAGGTAGGACTGCCAGGTTAGTGGCCACGGGTGAAGCTGAACCCCCCTATCCCACACAATCACACACAATCACACAATACTGTACAGAACTGTAACAGAAATTCGAGCCCCTTAGCATCAAGTGCGCTTTTCAGCCTCGTGTTACAAAAACAGGGTAACCCGGTTGCTTGGTGCATTTCTATTGCCAGAATGGAATGCAGTGGCTAGATGCAGATGCAATCGCAGTACATACCGTACCTCCCATGGTGTTGTCGCGCATGAATTCTTTCCGAAAAATGTGTGCGCAACATATATGTGCGGGCGCAGCTGAGCAAGTCCCTAAATTACCGGTAAAAGGGCCTGTGTGGCTGTATACATATCACTATGTGCCCTGATGCAGCCTATCGATCCATTACTGCAACAGTACATGCAGCTGCCCAGCAGCTAGCTTGCGGCTGCTTGTATGGTTGGGACCGATGACAAGAACCTGCACGAACTGGATATCTATCGCTCGCTCTTTGTTGTGTACCGTATCTGCTTCTTCGTGCTGCTGCGCGCAGGTAGCCTCGCGTCCCTGGACTGCTCACTGCCTGACTCCTCCATCCCTAAGGCCTTCGTTCGGGTCAGCCTGACTGTCCTGGCGCCCCTTTACGTTTCTGTGGGCGCCGTTGTGTGGTTCCTCATCTTCAACACGCTAGACTTTTTCTTCATCACGCCGTGAGTTGCGGCGGGGTACTCAGGAAGCAAGCAGGATGGGAGGATGCTAAAATGATGATAAATACTAATTCCACAAAGGACATTGTGCACTGTGAAAACTCTACTACAGTGTTGCACCTGCGTGTAATGCAACGGGTTAAAATGCAATTTCATATTGCCCAATCCATCCATGAACAAGCAAGGTATGCTGATGATATGATATTTTGATTCTATGATAATGTATCAATGTATCAATATTGTTGTGACTGACAAAGCGCCGGACCCCCGCTGGGTCCTATTACTGTCCTTCACTTCCAGGGGTATATGTAGGAGCGTTGGTCACACTCACAACAAATATCATATCAATATCATATACAATAAGTGTGATATAATAAATATAATATGATATAACCTACCAATATATCATAATACAATACAATTAGTATCATATTATATAGGGTTATATTATATATATATATATATATAAGGTTGCTGATATTCAACCCTCGTTGCTCTTCCGTGAGCTATTCGAAAGACATGGAGAGAAGCAGTTCTCTAAGACCGCAATCGTACAGCGGTAACTCCGTCTTCATATTTCTCGGCCCTACATGACGATAACTGTATCCCGCGACCCAAACAATTACTCATGTCCCCCGCCCAACCTCCCCCGATTTCGTCGCCCGTTGGCTTGTTTGCCACATAGGTGGTACGTAAAGAAGAACCGCAAGCGCGCCCCGGCAATGCCCACTTTCGCAGAACACCTCCGGACCTATATGGGCCGCCAGCTTGTTGTGACCTTCGTCGCCATCTTCTTCTTCTTCTACCCTTCTGTGGTGCAGTCTCTCATGACCATATTTAACTGCAAGAACGTCAACCAGCGGATGACTGGCAGTCCTCTAGCGGTGAGTCGGCGTGTGAGGGGCATTGCTTTTCCACTTGTACGTAGTCAACACATCGGCAGTACAAGAGGCTTGTTGGACGCAGATTGGGGGCCTGAGAATGAAGCAGGGACGGATCGGGCAACTAAGCGTATTAACTACCGCACCATGCCATGAGAGTCACCAGTTATCGGACCGGCGGAATGCATGCCGGCCGGTTAATCAATTTGTAGTCTTTTGGCCCCCTCCGATGCTGCATCTACCTGGCTTCGCGCGCGCGTAAGTATGCATCTACCCTCCATCCACCAGAATGGCCTTGGACTGGAGCGTGGAACTGTTTGGTCCCAGGACTACAGCATCAAGTGCTACACGCACTCCCACCTGGCGCTTACACTTGGTCTGGGCGCCCCCGGCGTCATCTTCATCGCCATTGGTAAGGACCACCGGCTCCCTACGTACGGGATTATTATTATATTTATTACTACGATTTATCACTGCGATTACTAGTAGTACATTATATTATGCGCGCGTGTGTATGAATATGTCCACATTCTGCACTTTGGCCGTTTACTACGGTGTTTCCCAGTTTTGCGATGGATGCAGTCACGCTGTACATGTGGTTTTGTGATGTGAACCTGCTGCCCGCAGGCTGGCCGCTGATGAGCGCCCTGTTCATGACCGGCAAGCTTACCTTCATGAACAACATTCGCTTCACTCAGGAGATGACATCTTTTTTTCTGGCGGATTTCAAAGCCAGGCGCGTGCGTGGGCGCCACGACTCGCCACGACTGTGTGCACGTGAAACACACCTACCGCCATTGTCTTTGGCGTGTGAAAGCCCTTAATCAGTTGCTCCGTCTGACATTCAGCGAGGCTCTCCTACCTGCATAATTGTCTGCTGCTGAATAGGCAGTATTATTGCTTGTAAGCAGGCTGACGGGGTCGACGCAACTACCAGTGCAACGCATGCCTCTGCGTGCGCCCGGCTACTCAGAAACGGACCTGCAACCTCGCGGTCACAGACTGCTGATGAATGGATTAAGGAATTGGCCAAACTCGTCGGCCCCCGTCCCGTACCTGTTGCACGCGTAACTAGCGTAATTACATACATTACACACGCAACTGTCCATGAACTATTAACTGCACGTGATAATTATTCCATTCAGATACATTATTTGCCCTACGCGCACGCAGCCAGTACGTGCACACAGTTCATCTGGTTAAAGTCATAATAACTACCATTGATATGATGCCGAATAAAATACCTCTCGACGTGCAGATATGCGTGGTGGGAAAGCGTGATCATGCTTCGAAAGCTCGTCATTGCCATTATTGTGACGTTGGTGGACGACAATCGCCTAGCTGGCATCCAACTGCTACTGGTCGTCTGCATCCTGGTCCTTGCCGCGGTAAGGAGTCTGTTAATTTGCGAGACAGGCGTTGGGAGTGAAGCCACCAAAAAGAGTCGTACGACGGAAGTTGCCTTCTGCTTTCTATTTCTGCTGTCTTTATTATGCCCCGAGGCAGTGGCGCGCGGGAGGTGCAAGTTCAGGACAAACCCATCACCTCTCCAAGCAAGCCTCCTTACCAAACGCCTCGTTCTATAAGATCGCGGCATATTATTAATAATCGATGTAAATATCGATTATTTAAAATCGATATAATTATGGATAATATTATAATACAACATTATATATTTTTGTTGCTATTATATGAGTAACCGTTACAAGATGGACCTGAGTCCCGACCGGTTGTTCCGGAATGATTACTACGGTGTTATTATTTATAAACGTTTTTTATACAATAATAATTTGTGAAGTATATATATAATATTAGTTCTTTGTATTGTTATTATTACTATCCTTTTTATCATTTAACGGGCTGCTGTGCGGTCGGCAGTTGCATCGGTATGCTGCAAACTAGCTACGAGTGTGCCATCTATCCGTCAAATGGTCGGGTCCAAACTCATGTACCTATAAAATCCAGCTAGATAGCGACCAGACCAGCTAGATAGCACGCCATCTGTCAAGCATTCGTCGGGCCTTCCGCGGTCATTGCTATCTGTGTTTCATGTCAAGCTCTCTCTAAATATATGCCATGATGCGCACGCACGCACTGGCATACTAGCAGTATTACCTAATCATTGCTTCATTGCATCACGCGAACACGCGCACGCCTGCGTGGCTGCCATATATACGTACTCACCACTCATTCGTTCCCGACATGCGCGCGTATGATACGCCACGCATTCCCACCAGTGTATCCACGCCCTTGTGAAACCATATCACCACTCCTACACCAACGACCTGGAGCTCTCGTCTCTTGGCGTGCTGCTGTCCACTCTGTACTTATCTCTGTACTTTGGCGTCAGGTGCGTCTTCTAAGTAGCGTATGTATGCTGTGATGGGTCGGGGTTTGCGATGGCGCTTTCTTCGTTACAGAAATTACTCCTGATTGCAGCTAGCTGCTGCAAGTAACTTGTAAATAGATAGACCTATCTATCCGACGCTTACGCACTCATCACGATTTCTCTTGGCATATATACGTAGCCTGATGATGAGGCTACTTAAAGCGAGGCTGACCGACCGTCCGATACATGTGTATTGCATCTTATGCTCTGTCCCAATAAGGAAGTCCCTCTCTCAACAGAATACAGTGTGCGTGTCCGTGCTTCGCCGCGCAAGGACCGTCAATCTATCTAATACGAATCATGTATGGCAGAACAGCCGTACCTATTACGTCATGCTATCGGTCCTTTCTTTAAAGCATGGTACAACACGTGCGTGCGCGCTTTGCAGAACGGACATGACGATTGGCGGGCAAATCGCGATCTCCTCCTTAATCCTGTTCATCAATATCGCCATGGTGATCGTCTTGATCTACTACGTCGTCGACGTAAGTAACGTTTGGCTGGTTTACTAATAAATTGCAACTACGTACTGGCTGGGGCGTGGGACTGCTCTGTCCTGGTGCTGTTGTGTACGATCGATGGCAGAAAACAATTATACACTGCAATCCTTCTATCTTCGTTCGTTGGCGCTCGTTCACCCCTTTTAAGTAATTCCATTCGTCAGCCATCGTAGTTACCGGCTCGCACGGTTCCATGGTACCCACATTATCACATGCACGGTTTAACCAACCAATTGGTCAGCAAATGACATTGCGAACATATGTATTGCTCCCTGTTGTATTGCAGGCGTGCTTTTATGACGCCCTGTGCAAAGCAGGACTGGACAGTCTAGACGTGGAGACTCGCCGCAAGTTGACCGTGTCGGAGGTACGAACGAACTAATAACCGAAACAAAACCGCGGAGTAGCTAGCTGCCAAGCGCGGTTTGTGCGGCTCAGCGTTCTTACGTATTCTGTCCCGTTGCGCAATGGTTGTAAGATTATCCGTTTTCCGCCGTTTGATTTAAGGTGCATGTGGTCACATGCAGTAGGCATGCGGACGCCGGCGCACTATTCCCGCGCTATCGTTCAGGAAATAACCTGAGGAGGTTATATATATTATATGCGTGCTTGCGGGATTACACTCCCGTCAGGGGTGCGCGCGCGTGCCGTGCCGCTCTTCCCAAGCAAGCATGCCGCACAAGCTACACAAGCCCGCGACGCATGAGACAGCTGCCTCATGTTGTATACATGCATACGCCGCCGCATGTTGGGCTTTACTACTATTCTCCCGCATCTATCCTCGTTGTTCACCTTCATGCATGGCTGCGTATCTCACCTCACATTTCCCGCTCTCCGTTCGCTCGTCCATCCACAGCTTCAACAGTGGATTGCGGACAATTTGATGGCCAAGGGTATCGAAAAAGGACGCCTACAGAATCAGTGAGCAGAGTTGTCTTTGAGGCTGTGCGTGTGCCTAATTCTTCGTGTCGTGGCGGTCATGTCTCTATAGATTGACGGAAAACGGCGGTGCGCGTGCGTGCATGCGTGACCATGAATACAAACAGATTGCAGTAGATAGGCACATCCCTTGGTGTCGCGCGCTCGTTGACATCCAAACACCGCCGCATCCTCAGAATTATTCAAGCGCCAAACTAGCAACCAGCTGCTGTGTGTGCCTGGGTCTTGCGACTAGATGCATTCAGAATAATGCCTCGGACACCTTGGCGCTCATCCCGGTCGGTGGCACCCAAGTGGGCCCCGGGGAAGCAAACGGGGACCTGAGCACGGCATAGGCAGGGGGATACATCCTCACGGCATAGGCAAGGGGTATATCCTCATGCATGCAGCCGATCGATTAGCACCTACGGAACGTGCAGGATGGATGGATATCGCAAAGCCCGCCGCGCGCCCAAATCATTGAACGATTGAAGTCTGTAGATGGGGCTAGCTAATAATGAGCCGGCGGCGCCTGCTGCAACTGCACGGAATGGGAACGGGCACTTTGCACGGTGAAGCAAAGTCTTCCCACAGCAGGGCTGCAACTTTTAAACAACTGTATCCATTGCATAACTCCAGCAGTGATCCAACTAAGCAAAACAATGTCGCTTTGCTTGATTGTTTGTTCGACAGGGCAAGCGTCCGGCGCGTCGCCTCCTTGTACGCTGCCGCCGTATGGGCCTCCATGCGGGTGGGCTCGACCACACACCGAGTACTGTCACGGGTAAGCAAAGCATCATCACAATTATCTTGATAAAGGATGGGACTGCGTGGACTAATGTTCTCTTCCCTTATTTCCACCGACGATCCGCTGTTAACGTTACTCAGATCTGTTCAACATCTTTTTATATTGCGTACTGCCGACGATATACTGACATGTACTCAAGGTTCCCATTACACACTGACACTTGGCTGGCAGGAGCTGCATGCGTCCGGCGCCGCCCGCCCCTGCTGCCATAACCGACGTACGTACGGATCCCGCTCTGTCGCGGTCGATCGCAGGTCCGCATGCTGCTGCGCGATCCAGACGCCAGCGGCCTTCCGAGCCGCACGGGCTCCGTTGCAGGTCTGGCCACCGAGCATGATTTGGTTCGTGGAAGCACCGACGGCACCGGCCACAGAGCCGGCATCGTCAGTGTCGATGGCGACAACGTCGGTGACGATCCGGAGGCAGCCGCCGGATCAGTGGCCACCAGCCGCCGCGCAGCAGCTGCTGCAGTAGATATAATCCAAGGCGCCCCGCCGGATGCTGTAGCAGGTGCTGTGCTGCAGGAATGCAGCTCCATTCCTACGCCTCGGAGTGTTCGCAATATTTTGCTGCAAGAAATCAGCTCCATTCCCATGCCTCGGGCTACAGGCAGGAAATTGACCAGTGGCGGTGTAGGCGGTGGCCAGCAAGGGTGCCAACACAAGCTCAGCGGAAGCTTTAGCCTTAACATGGCAATGGTTGATGAGCGGACCGGCAAACGCCGCAGGCTAAGACACAGCAGCAGCCCCGGCACTGGGCAAACCGGCGGTCATGGCACAATGCAGCGCGCAGCGTCCACCAAGCCTCTGCGCCTCGCACCGGTGCTGTACGGCAACGCACAGCAGGAACCACAGCGCGCGGAGGATGGCACGCTGTTGGGACCCGCTGTGCAACTTTCTTCGGCCGCATCCTCGCCGCGACAGAACCCATCGCCGCGGACCGGACCCGGGGTGGAGTCCCCATTATCAGGATCACCGCAACGCTCTGTGTAGGACGTCGTCGAATTTTTCAAGCCCTGCTGATGTATCTGGTGTCTTACTTGGGCATCGATTTCGATGTGTTTTGACGTCGTGCAGTGTATGAATGCCGGCTGCTACGTTTGCAATGGCAGTAGTAGGTAGTCAGCGGTCCCGGAGTCCCGTCTGCAGTATGTACCGTGCGTCCGCACGTACGTCCGCGCGCAGTCACGGCTGCTGGCGATCACTATGTACGAACCTGGCTGACACAGCTGGCTGCTGGGGAGCTGCTGCGTACTGGTTCCCCCGCCCAACCACGCCGGACAGCCTATTACCATGTATATCGTTATGGACACATGAAATATCGATGTCAATTAACATGCGTATCCTTTTATGAAGGTAAAAGCAATTTGATATGCAACTTTGTTACATACATTGCTGGGCTAGCTATTTCATGGTTACCAGCCGAATCACGGGCAACTTAACGCATTTTCAGTTCCGAAGGCTGGGGTCCGTCTGGTGCATCACATGTCTCGCATCCCAAGCAGAACGAAGGAAGGTGAGCTTCGTATATCGATCATGCATGGGGCCGTGCAAGGGATGGGTTGCATGCACTGTACAAGTAATTACTATATTACATGTGCGTGCATCTGCAGGTGCATGCATGTGACGGCGTGCGTGCACCAATTGCTTGTTGAGGATTAAGCAAGTTGCATCTACATTGTTTAGACGATTGGTTTTATCGTTTCGTTTTACATAGTGTACCGGCCATCGATGATGAGCTCGTATGGGCGTATGGGCCCGACAACTACACGGCGTAAATAATGAGGGTCACGCACAAATAAATCTGATATATACGTATATATATCAGAACATATACACCCGGTGTCCAAATAAATGGACAAGCAAGCAAGCCGTTTCACCAGGTGAAATAATGTACGTATGTGGTTTCGCTGTCCATGAAATTCGCGATTACATGTTGGCGGGTGTCGGGGTTGGGGTGGGGGGTATGCATGGTTGCTTTATTTCCACCTTGCTTGCCCTTCGTTTGCGATGCTGCCCGGCATCTCACGCCGTGCACATGATAGTTGGTGCGTGCAACGGAGGAGGCAAGTAAGCTATCCCGACACTTTGCCGGCGGGCGGCCAGCGATCTTCTAGATTTTCTACGTACTACATACGTATCGTTCAAGACATGCAGTAGTACTGATGACGGAGGCGAACATGTGTTAGATACGAACGTAGCTTGGACACAGATGTTGCTTGTATGGTAACGCGCTTCCTACCTTCCAATAATAATGTATATATATCCCCTTTTCATGATTAATGACAACTTTACAGATTGAAATTGCGGGCCGGGGAGGTTCCCGTCGCTTCCGCCAGATGTAAGATGCACTGACGAAAGGAATTTTGGTGCGAGCTTTCACTTCTACAATGCAATCGTCTTTTTCAAGAATAAATCCGATCTTTGGCTCGATAATTACAAACGACACTCTCAAAATAATCCGACTTCTTTAGGGATTTGGCAATCAAATGTTCAGGTAGGTTTATTGCTGATCCCTTCCTATAGTTTAAACAAGTGTGCAAAGCAATTTGGAATGAAGCAAGTAATGAACTTCAGGCTTTTAGTTGATGGCGGGGCATGCAGCTAGGAATAATTTCGACGTTGTCAAAAATTCCCCCATTGATAATATGCGCGCGTACTCAAAGCGGAAGCTATGGGTTTGCAAGTATGTGAACCGTTATCTAACTGCAACACGCACTGCTGTGTGTTGTTGCTTTGGTATATATGAATATCAGGGTATATCTCACTCTCGCGCGCGTAGCGATCGACACCGTTGCAGCGATCGAAAACCGCATGCATCATCTTACACTAATGTTATTAATGTTATGACTGCGTAAAATGAATTCTCTGTCATCAAGCTACGACTTTTGGAGGTCGTTGGCCATTCGACGAGCGAGCGAGCTATCAACTAGCTCCAATTTTGCTTTTCAAAAGATCAATCGGTGCATGCGTGTCCTTTTGTAGCGAACGTAATTGATATTTACTATTATTTTTATCATGCAAAGAAATGCCAAACAATATTGCGACTTATCGCGGCTGTACGTCTTCATTGTGTCGTTTCGGTTGTCGACGCGGTCGGTCGAGCGCTGGTCGCCTCGACTTCTAAGTGCGACTAACAAATCTTTAGATCAAATTTTGGTTTACAAAACATGTTGCACATTGACGTTATTTCCTGTTTTAGCTTTGTATGAACGTCAATTCTTCGGTCCATTTGGGTCGTCCGTGCAATGCCGCCTCCGGTGCCTCCATACCATTATGTTTTTGCCAATTGTGCACTGACTAAGCACAATATGATGCTACAAAAATAAAGAAGAACAACTCAATAGATGGTCGCATTAGTATCTCGCACAACGCCGTCATTCGTTCGATGACATATATGTACTGAGCCTCGCTCGACCCACGCACCGAGACATCGTCCTCTGATCAACTGCGCTTCCGAGGTTTCCACGACACTATAAGCCGTTCGCTCGCTTTACGAAGAGATCACATGTTGGCCCTTCCTTGGGTTGGGCCACGGCAGCGGCAGCGTTCGACTGCCCTCGCCCTGCCCCTTATCATTTTGAGCGCTGCTTTCTGGCTTGCCGTCGTTTGTGCATCGTTTACATCTGGGTCGCACTCAGCAGAGCTGAGAGCAAACGCAGACCGGCGCCTTTCTGCAACGGCGCCCACAACAAGATGTATCGTTTCCGACGCCAGCGACTTGCAGCGCTGCATATCAGAAACAGACGCGAGCGGCTGGGTGGTACTCGATCTTCCGCCGGGTATCTTAGTGCTCAACCAAACACTGCAGATTCCTGTTTCGGCGACGCTGCAAGGAGCTGCAGCCGCTGGAAATGGCCCGGCGACGATTCTGAGCTGCGAGCCTGGAGCAGCCCTGGAAACCCTCTTAGAGGTCTCTGGCGGCCACTTCCACCTTCTGGGCGTGCAACTTCAGGACTGCAGCGCTACTGGTGTACGTATAAAGTCTGGACCGGACGCTGATGTCATCATCGAGGACAGCACGTTCCAAAATTTTGCACGTGTGCTGGTAAGGGCGCCGGCGGCCAGCAGTTGTTGCACCACTGCAGGCAGCTGCGTGCTTGATTGTACCGCCGGCATGGCAGCAGATATAGACTGTAGCAGACGGTAATATGCATGCAACGTTTGTAGTACGTGTAACGTAGTGCGTGCCTTCTTTCTTACACACTTGCCCCCTGTGTCGTACGCGTACTTACCTCTGCAGAGCCCAGGGCGCGCTGATCTGGGGACGGGGGCTATGCCTGCGCCCTTCACTTCGTCATCAGGAGGCCTCGCAGTGCAGGCGGCAGACCTTTCGGGCGTACTGACCGTTCGCAACACGCTGTTCCTGTACAACGAGTTTCGTACACCAGGTTCAGGCGGGGGTGCGCGCCGGCGACTGCACGACACTTCGGGTGAGGAGCCCGCCGCAGGGACGGAGCCGCATTAGAAACGAACGGGCGGGTACAGACGAGAGAGGGACGCCGGGCCTTACATGTGGGGAGGGTGGAGCGAGCGGTTGCTGGGGCCATGAATGTTCTTGTGCGTCCGTCGATACCGTACACAGACACACGTACACGCGCGGCCCCGATAAAATTTATTACCATGCCCCAAATGGCCGCAACGTCAATGATCAACTGACATGGTCATCGTTAGCTAGGGCTACTGCCTATCTGTGTCCACACATGCCCATGCGTCAAGCGGGTCGGGCCAATGGGTCCGGCCACATACCAGGAAACGGTTTCGGGAGCCTGGTAACACGGATAGGCGGATACCGGCGTGAACAAAAAACTGGTGACCAATGTCAACTCCCAACCCTTACATCGGCGGTCCCCTAAACACACGCTTGGGCTTAGCGGTCCAGGAGTAAAACTTTCTGACTTTCTTTTAAGTGTAAATGAATAATCCACCAACCCACACACGCAATACTTGTGTGTGTTGTTTGTCTGCCCATACAGGCGCCCGCCTTCACGTCCCACATTCGCATATGGCCGGCTCTCGTCATTATTCGCGGCAGCACAAACAGCAACAGGGGGACTGGGAAGGAGGGGCCTCCGAGGCCTGGAATGCCTTTTCAGCGCAGCAGGATGTCAGTCGTCGGCGGCTTTCGGAGACCACGGCGCAGCAGTCCGGCCCGGCGAATGATCCGGTGGACGCGTGGGGCACACATATGGACGGCGCTTCCAACGGCGCCTCCGCGCCTTCCCAAGCCAGCGGTCCGCGGCGGTCCGCGGCACAGGCGGGTTCTCTCAATCCTTACACAGTGTCCTTGCTGAAGCAGGCGAAGCTACTCCACCCCGACGTGCAGGTGAGTGAGTACATAGGCAGTTTCGACGTGCCGACCGAGCGGATGATGGTTTTAGAGTACGTATGTATGTTTGTTGCGTGGGGTGAACCGAAGAGCGGGTCCTGCTGCCTGGGATCCTCTTTGCACTGCTGCTTCTACACACATCTAGCTATGAATGCGCTCACGTCCTGAATATATTGCGAATGTCTACCAGACAATCAGGCAAATGCTTATTACTTGGTGATTGCAAAAATGTGGTGATACCGGTTCTCTTTAAAGCGCGCGGTAGCAATAATGTAAGTAACAAGAAGCTTAGCAGACTACTATAAGAATTGCATTTCCCGCTGGCCTCGCTCCTTGCTTCCTTTGCTCACATGGCGCGCGCTTACGAAGACCGGGCCCTGGGCAGACGACGCGGAAACGGTGTTTTCGGTCATCTGCAGCAGCAACAAGGAATGCCGTATTTCTTTCGAGAACACCACCTTTGATTCAAACAGAGGTAGGTACAACGGGCGGAGTAGTTACGGAATGACGAATTTTCTCATTCGCGCTGTCGTGCGTGCGTGCACATGCAAATAAGGTATGCAAGTGAATCAATGAATAGGCACGCTCGGATATCAGCGAATGCAGCCGCGGACGGACTTCTAGTCTGATGTATGCGTACATGCTTCGTTAGTTGCCGTGCTTGATTGCCTGCAACACGTGCCTGCAGGTGTCGCCACCGGAGCTCTGTACGTGTTATGCGATGGGGCGGCCAGCTGTGATGTCAACCTGGCCGATACAAATTTTTTCAATAATTGGGTGTATTGGCAGGACTCAAAGCAGTTCGACGATCCGGCTAATGATGCAGCAGAGTCGCCGCCGCAGGAGTCGGGATTCATGTCCGGCATGTACTCTGTACCATTGGGCGTGCAGCGGCTCCAGCGCATCGCGCCCTGGCTTAGCTACCTGTATCCCTTACTGCATTACTACAACACCAAAGTGCGTGAGACGCAGTAAAAGCATAGTGGCAATAACCCGTTTGACACCTCCCATCCATTCTCCGATGTCATGTACGAACTCACGTGCCACGGCGCTGCCTGCTGCTGTTAGGAAGGTCGATTGAATGATCGATTGGTCGTCATGCACAAACAAATTTAAAAAGCGCCGTGCGGACGCTACTGTGTACGTTCAGAGCCTGTAGGTTTGAGAGTGCGGATGTATTTTAGAGCAGTCCAGGGGTTAAGATGCACTGGATAATAATGCGCGTTATTTCGTAGCACGCCCAGGAGCTGGGTTATTTTCTACACGATTTTATATATCGCCGCCTCTGTGCCCTTAATTACGCCGCATGTGCAGCATGCTGATCCCACTGGCACTGCGGCCACACTGTATGGGACCGCCAAGGACTACACTCTGTACCCCAACGTCACGGGCCGGACGATGGGCGCTGTCGTTCTGCACCAGCGGGGCTCCCCTGCTGTTGGGGTGGCCCCGTCTGCTGTCCGGCCCATGATGACAGTCACAGTAAACGGGGGCACCTTCAGCGGAAACGACGGCGCAGCAATTATGAGCACGGCCACAGGTACCTGGGCACTTGAAAGGGCTGAGGTTGACGTACGTTTTATAATTGTTTGTGTCTTATTAGCAAGCGCTGCTGCCTAGGAAGTTCATGCTCGTGCCGGGCTTCCTTACCCATCTACGGCATATGAAACGCTCCTCACCACTACTGCGTCCCACAGGCTTGTATGCTGCTGCTCCCTAGCTAGCCCAACAGGTTGTGTATTCACCGAACCTCATGCAACTTGGCCGCTGTCTTCACCCGAAACCCACAATGCAGATTTCACAGAGCTGGCCGGCGGCGAGGGGACGTGGAACAACGCCCCCCCGCGGCACAGCGCGGACTTCTCGATGTCTGATGTGAGCGTGGATGGCCACAACAGCGGCTGGCCCGCGGTGTGGATCCGATGGGCGCGGAACGTGGCCATCAGCGGGGTTCAGGTAAGTAGTTTGCAGGGACGACCTTCGCTTTGTATGTGTTGCAATACCATGCACCTCCGGCTTAATTGCTTGTCAAGGGGTTTGTTGCCCATTGTGGTCTGCAAGTCACTGCCTGCGTCGCCGACGCGTTCATCACATCACCAACAGGGTCTCTCGCACCCCTCATAACTTTCAATCTTCTCAGGTGGCCAACAGCTCTGCTGGCGTGTGGCTGGATGAAGTCCGGGACTCGGCATCCGTGGAGAACAGCACGTTCATCGGTAAGGCCCTCCGTCGTTATTACTGCGTAGCCGGTAGCTGCCACGATAGCCACGAAGGGTTGTTGTACGCGGAGAGCGAGCGGAGTGAACCACGCTGTCTTGCTTCAAAATTTGGTCACTGCATGGTGAATAGTTCCACACTGTCATCTACATACCTGCATCCGTCCGCCTGCTACCTTCTACTAGAACTATAAATGTTCTCAGATCATTACTTGCATGCCAACCCAACCCGTTGAAATTACCTGCAGCGAACACGCCGTCGAACATGTGGCTGGATTACCTGAGCTTCCAGAGAGCGTTTATTTCGGAGCAGGGACAGGACCTTGGCGTGATGACATCGCATGTCGTCAAAATCCAAATGACGCCACTTGGCCAAGTTCCGAACTCGGTCACAGTTCGCGGATGCGAATTCAGAGGTCCGTATGTTAATGATGGCAATAATGCTGATCCGTCGTCGGATGGAACGGCATGCATCGATCCCTCCGCTGCACGCTTATTAGTGACTGTGGGTTTCCGGGCGGGGCTGGATGAATATGCGCTGTGTATGTTGTGGCGATCACTGCTATAGCTTACGGTGTACAGTATCTTGCGACGCCTCATATATACATATGAAGCAAAAACGACTGCCACCCACTGGCCCCACCCACCTACCGACCCCTCAGACAATTCCGCCTACAACTCCGGGGTATTGAGCATTCGGGGCGCTGACCTACCGGAAATCAATGACCCTGACAACCAGCCTGGAAAGACTCAAGTCTCTGTCAGTGACTCTTTGTTCATCAACAACAACTGCGGCCGGTGGGTGTTCGTTTTGGTTGCTGCGCAATGCTTGCGCATGATCGCAGCAGTACGTGCTCGCGACCAGCCGCCCATCGAATCCCTGACCTACTCCCGAGCATGCATTTTCACTCTCCAAAGCATGCAATTCTCCTTAGCGCGCAATTAATGAGATTCCCCGTAATTGAAATTCAAATCTGTCGAAACCGCTGTCATTATGCAACCTACAGCGCATTTCTGTGTCGTGGTACCTCTCTTGGCCTTGCGTAGGGATGAGGTATGTGACGACGCGTCAGTGTGCGTCTCGCAAACCCCGTCAACGTGTCCTACATCCGCAAGACCGCTCCGGGTCTCTTGCGTGTCTGATGTTACGGTACAAAACAGCAGGTAATGTGACGGACGCACGAGTGGAGCCGCGGCTACTTGTGTCTGTTACGATTATTGGCTGGCGAAGTCCCGGGCGCAAATCGGACGGCTGAGCCTTATTTATATTACTAGTACTGTTATCATTTATTATTATTAACTCATTGTTATAACTATTATATTATTATATTACTATTACTTTTATTCCAACGTGTGGTCGCGCGCGTGCGTATGTACGCGAGCACTACTGTGCAATCAATGAGCGAGCCATGGGCCGTACGTACCGTACCAGCACAGAGCAAGTTCGCGCCGGGTGGGCCCTACGGGCGTCACCAGCAGCTAGCTAGCCAGGCCGTACAATTTCCAGACGAACCTGACGGCCCAGCCATACCCTTGCACCTAGCATTTCGCTCGGTCCCATGGCCCACGATCTCGCTCTCACTGTGAAAACAAAAAGAGAAAAAATAACCTCCTGTCGGGCGCCGATAGGTAAAGCACGGAGGGCAGTTGCTACTGGCTGCACCGGGGCCGAGCCCTTTTTCTGGGTTAGCCGCGACACGCACTTTCGTTCGTTGCTGTGGCGCATTGCTGGGATACTGATATATTAGACAGTTTGGTATCTTATATATAAATACAAGTAAATTGCCTAAAAATATACCACTACAGATATACCATTACATATATACATATATATATATCCTAGTGGTGCCATACTACTTGCCTCTGGGGCCGCCTGAGGTTGTGCAATATGGCTTGATGTGGCGCTCTCAGGTTCCTGGACAACTCAATCGGAGGAGTGGACTGCCGCACCGTCCACAAACTTGTCGTCGCCGACAGCGAATTCGACAGCAACGCACTAACTTTCTTTGAGGGTTCTGATAGTTTGTCTGATCTATCCTACGGTGAGTAAGGTCCTGCCACCGTACCGCTCGCACGCCGCACATGTTTATTTAGTAGCTGTACAATATTTTGTGTCGCGTGCGTAATGGCTTGGGGCTGGCGGCCAGGTAAAACTAACTCGACGCGCGACCCCTTGCTTGTGATGAGTCGCGCGAGTCGAAGTCCCGACACCCGCTTATTGGCTTGGGGAGGGGATGAAACCAAAGCATCCTTACGAACGTGTGTGATAATATTTCAATTGTGTTTGTTATGCATGAAGGGTCACAGCACTGCTTTGATCATTGAAGGGTCCTCCGCCCCTCGCTCACCAGAGCGGGTTATGGCCGCATATATGCACTGCAACTAACTTTGCGCCGCACTAGCTAGATAGCCGCATGGGGTACGCACGCACAGGGTCGATCGATCGACGGATGTGCTGAGCTGCACTTTGTACGATTAGTAATGTTAAGCAGTCAGCTACATGCAAGCAATAGCAAGCAAGCAAGCGCAGTAATAAACCTGTCATCGCTACGTTTATGTGTCCGTACATACATACGCTGCGTGTGCGGCAAACCCTAAACCCCTCCAGCAACTGCACAAATACAGACGTGCCTGCGCCTCGCTCGCCCGCCTGGTGTGAACCGATGCCATGCAGGTGGTGGTGCGCTGTATGCCGGCGACCTAGGAACTGACAAATCAGGTGGCCTCACACTCCAGGCGACCACCTTCTCAAGGAACACAGCAAGTGTCGGCGGAGGAGCTGTCTTTGCGAATCTCTTAGGCGGCATTACTATTACGGAATGCACGTGAGCAGGGAATTGTTTGTTGCAACGGACGTGCGAAAAGCCAGGGGCGGGTAGGGCGGGCATCTAGGCGATTCCATACTGCATGCATGCTCCGTCTCATCGCAAAGGGTCTCACCAAGGCCATCAAACCTCGTGACCTCACTTTTCGATGCGTACCAGGTTTGAGGACAACACAGCGGAGACAGTGGATGGCGGTGCAATCTGGATAGTGGATTCCACTTCACTTGCGATGGTTACGCGGTCCAACTTTACCAACAACCGTGCCGGTAAGTTCTGCAGGATGTGCGCACGTACGCATCGATACGTGCCGAGGAGTGACCACGTGCATGACTGGTGCCGGTTCGGCGTGCGTGGTTGTCGTCACATCATCCGCAATGGAGGGTAGGGGCGCAAGGATGCCCTCCAGCAAGTCGGATATATACGTGCAAGCATGCCATGCATGTCGTTTTTGCTTCTTATCTTATTTCATCACATTGGGTTGACTCATCACAGCATGCGGGTGCGTGTATGCTCGGATAGCTCCGAGCGAGATACGGCTTGAAATACTATTCCTTACATGAGGTGAACAGGTTTGCCCTTGGGCCCATATATGCATAGAGCTTCAAGAACGTGTCGGGTATAATATGTATATATATGTATATATATGTATATTTTGCTACTCAACATCGTGACCTTTGTTCGGATGTACAGGCCGCAATGGCGGGGCTATCGCAGGGACCAACGTAGCACCCGCTTCTGACGAAGGGCTGGTTCTTCAGGATTGCATGTTCACGGGGAACGAGGCGCTGCTCAGTCCGGTGGAGTGGGGACGGAACGTTGTTGATCAAGCTGGAGGTGGTAAGTTTTGGCCTGATGCCTGATGTATGGTGTTTGACGACGACGATTTTGCACGCCACTGTGAGCCCGCCGGTGAACCTCTATTTCTTGCAGGTGCTGTGTTTTCAGACAGTACTTCAATGACCATCATGCGTTGCAGCTTCGAGGCCAATGCGGTGCGTGCGTTTCACGGGTCGGTGATTGAAACAATAATGTGTATGACAGGCACACACGCACGATTTTTACTGGCATTGTTTCCGTTTCGTGCCTGACCGAAGCAAGACAAGCTCAGCAGGCACATACATACACTGGCGCATCGCGCAGTGCTGCAGCAGTGTAACCTACAATGTTTTTGTACGTGCAGGTGACGGGTCATGCGGGTGGCGCGGTGCGCGTCGTCGACGGCGACGCCCTCAGGTTCGAGTCCTCGACCTTCACGTCAAACTCGGCCGTTATGGGCGGTGCTGTGGCGGTGACAAGGTAAGGTCGCTTGCTCCTGCGTGGGGCACGCAGCAAGCCGCCATGAAAGTGATGAAGCGCATGATGAGTTGGTTCATCAAATGGTTGCTTGTGTTTCACTAATGTGATTGTTTGTCGTCGCCTCATCCGAAAACACACAGGTTGTCGAGCGCAGTTAAATTCAAGAAGTGTACTTTTAGGAATAACACGGTGGTCGACCCGCGGGCGTGGCAGACGAAACCTAAAGCTCCATCTCTCAAATCCATCGAGCCCGGTTATGGCGGAGCCATCTACAGTAAAATCGCCGGCCTCACCTTTGAGAGTTCTGTGAGCTTCAGTGACAACAGCGCCAAATTCGGTGGGTTCGCTGGGAAAATGGAATATGTATGCGTGTCAGTGTCACCTTGCTCGCTGTTGCATGCTCCATCCAAACGACGTGTACTAAACTGATGACGCTGGGCCTTCCTTGGACTGTGTCCGTCGCATACCTACCTGCAGGTGGAGCCGTAGCCTCGTTGTCCTCTGAGAGGTTAATTTTCACGGACGACGTGTATTCGCACTTGCTGCCGTATTTTTACGCACCGGTGCCGGCCAAGGTGGCGGAGACGGTGGGCGTGCGCCTGCCAGGAGGCTCCAGCGACCTGCCCTCGCGCTTCCTATTCGCGAACAACACAGCGTTAATTGGCGGGGCTCTGTTTCTGTACGACATCCAAGATATTAGTCTTACCCTATCTGTCGGCATGAAGCAGTGGGTGGTCGATCCCAACAATCCCGCAAGACCGTTATTGCCGCCCCGTCAGACGGAGGAATCTGAGGTTGTCGGAGATCATCCGGCGATTCTCTTCGTTCAAAACACAGCAAATGGAGGCGCCGCCGCTTATCTCGAGGGCAACGGCGGGGTAAGCCGCCGCCACCACGAGGTCATTCGTCCTTACACCCCATAGCTGACCATTTACCTAAATTTCCTCGAGGACGGATGCGTGCCTTCGTTGTATATCAAGTAAGGCTGCTGGAATGTTGTCTGAATCTGACGCGCCGGATCCATTATGGTATTATCCGGCAGGTGACAATCTCAGGCGCTCGGTTCGTGGCCAATCGCGCGCTCGTCCCACCACTGGCAGCAAACTATACCGGATTGAACGGTCTAGAGAAGGAATATGGTACGGCCAAGGCTCTGGCCTGCTACAATGGTGGCGGTGGCGGCATGTGCATCGTGGGCCAAGCTAGCACGACGATATCGGTGAGTACCTTCGTTCCCGGCAATTGCAATGACACGGGCGGACGCACCTACTGTCGTAATGAATGGGATCCGGCGGCGGACGCCTACTTAAGTGCCATCTAGCAATCTGCTGGTAGGATCGGTGTCGTTGTCAGGTCTACCTTGCGCATACATGATGTAGGAACCAACTCATCAGAGCCTGCTTGATAAATAGTAGCATCTGATTACGAATGACCCCGCCGCCACGGGCGGGGGTTAGGGGCACGGGTGACAGACGAGCTTTCCTCCACGCACATCACTGCATGTTCCACGTGCGATTTATTTATATAATATTTCTATGTGCGATTTTTATTTATCTGATATATATTGCTATGTGCGAGTTACCTTCTGTGTCATTCATGGTGTGGCCGTCCGTCAGTTGCTTTCATCGGACATGGTTGCTAACACGGCGAAGGACGGCGCTGGCATGTTCATCGCCGAGGGGCTGGACTGCGTGCAACAGGCAGGCTGCTACACCGTGGAGCTGGACGACGTGAACATGACAGGTCGTCGGATTTTGCCCGGTGTATTATAATAATATTGTTTATGACATCATACTATGTAATTATTATTATAATATTAAAATAGTATTAATAATATAATATTCCAGGTCGGTAAAACACTCTCGGGGTCGCGCTAGGGCGCAGGAGGCATGCAGTTTCAAGGTGTGATAGACTGCTGCCGCATACCCTCAGATTCACAAGATTATAGATACTGTAGGTACTAAGATGACAGGTAGGCCAAATATCACTTTGAGCCGGTCTGCCTGCGCAAGTGAGGGATTTACAGCAGGGATGTTCAGCTCTCGTCAGGGCGCGCTGATAGTCGTTATAGGTCTTGACACTGCCACGCATACCATGGCCCCAGCCGCGCTTCAAGTTGCTCCCTGCCTCTAATAATAAGGCCGCCTGCCCCCTACCTACCTCTTTTCGCCAATACAGCGAACGCGGCAACCTCTCGTGGTGGCGCGGTGTTCTGGATGCACGAGGGCGTCCTTCAAATAGAATCCTGTCCGACAGACCAGGTTTACACATTGGCGGCAGGCATCTACTCGGGGACGAGCTTGTTGGCCTCATCTGGTACTGAGGCATCGACCGTGCCCGACGATGCGGCGCGCGCGAGCGACCAATTTGTTACTCTGAGAGTACCGGTCAGGAAAGCCCCTGCCGTTTGGTATCAGCAGATAACAAAAGACAAACAGGACGTGATGTTCGCCAACGTGGGAGGCCCCGAGCGGCTTCCCGCCGGCGCACCGGTGTACGCCTCGAATGGCGAAATCGAGCTTGCCGGGCAAGTGGTCTTAGCCACCAATGTCGAGGAAGCGACCAAACAGACCTCTGACAGCATAGTCGTCGCTCCGTCGGAAGCGTACTTTGACACCTCCTCAGGCGCGGTGGTGACTCAGCCAGGCAGCAGCCCTGCCGACATTGACGATCCAAGCGGGGAGCAGGTGCCGTGGGCCTTCGTGGGATCAATGCCGCTAATCCTTTCTGATTCGGTTGTCGTGGACCCGTCCTGGCTGGGCATTCCGTACGACAATTTGCCGTGTGCTAACTGGAAGGACAACACTGCGGAAACGGGTTTCGACGTGTCCAGCACGCCGTACTTTCTGATGGTGAGTGGTCACGCACCTGAGGTGCTGTCAAGTACGCGGGCCCCTGCTATACATAATAAACATTTTATGACAAGTACAACACTCTAATATTAATATTGTTACAAAAATAACAATAACAATCATATGACTCCAGAAGACTCGTGCCGTATCCAAATCAGAAACATTTTAGCGCCTGCGTGCTGCCGAGCGGAAATTTTCTTGCCATCGGATACTGATTGGGGCGGTTGGCTAGCGTTTCTCGATCGGGCGTGCTCTATCTTGTCTCGAGAGCAGACCTTCATCAGCACATCAGCACAACCATGCGGCTCTCCTTGAATGTGTGTGTCGGTGGTCCACGCGTTTCCTACCGCGCAGAGCCCTCCTCGACTGGACTTCTACACCTCCAACACGGATATCAAGGTCAATATTACGGTGCACGATTGGCTGGGTCACCTCTGCACCGGCGGTAGGGATACGCAGCCCGTCGTCCTTGTTCAAGCCCAATCAACCGAGGTGCGTGGGGCTGTGGTTTGCCAAAGAAAACGCGTAATCAATCAACGGACACGTGCGCCCGAATAAATTGGCGGTGCAGAATTTCCTAGCAAGTAAGCATTGTAATTTTATGATAAATACGGGCATCTATACCGCTAAAGATTCAGGAATGCTTGGAGAACTTGCGATTAAAAAGTCTTAGAGGCTGGCAGGATAAAGCTGGCTACTGGATTAGTATAGGATAGGCAGGGGTTAGTACATGAAAATCAAAGCATTAGGCGGTCCTGTTTCCTGTCACAATTATCTCCATCACCAGATACACTACCAGTACGTTAATTACCAGGCTGCGGTGTCGGAAGAAAGCTGTCGTTTTTTTTGTAGTAGTAACCGTTACAAGGTGGACCCGTATCCCGACCGGGTGTTCCAACGGGCCCATATAGCGTTTGCGTCGTTTTTGTAAGACGCAATGGCTTACCGGATGGTTGGGAACTCATTTAGGCTCCTTATATTGTGAGCGTCTGTACGGCTTTGCCGTACCGGCTTGCTAGTTTTAGCGCGCTTTGGACTCGCTGCTGATGAACGACTACCAGCAGCTGGTGCGGGTCGGCTGCCTTGGCCACTGGCACGGACCACAATGTTATGCGTGCGTGCAATCCTCTAGTTGTTTCCGCAAGCAATGGACCAAGGCGTGGGTGCGTGGCACGATGGACGTGCGTACGCCACGCACCCTTGGTTGCCATCACCTGGGAATGCATATAGCAAGTTATTAGGAACAGTGACAAAGACCATGCGAGCTCCGTAGTCTTCGTTCGTTGCCAGGCAGCAGCGAAACGGATTCGCATCCGTGCGTGCCTACGGTACGATGCCAACCATCCAAGTCACCGTAATGCAATATTATTTTAGAATGCGGTTCTCCACGATCCCTTCATCTTTCTAACCATGATTGCGCAATTTCATGCAGATCTCGGGCGGGGTGACTGCAGCTGCACTGAATGGCACGGCCGTCTTCAACACGCTGAGGCTCCGTGCTCAGCAGGGCTTGCACAAAGTCAACATGACTGGGCAAACGCAGGCACCTCCTCGTGAGCTCCTCAGTTCCCAGGTACGTGCCGCCTTGTGCTTGCTTGGAGCTGAATTTCGTAGGTGACAACTAACATACGCGGTTTTGGCAAACCGATGGCCAACAACTAGTCAACGAGCGACCTTGACGACCATTTATGTGTTTCCGCGGATGAGTCCACGTGCATGCGTGCATTATTGCTAGACATCATCCAGCTCATTTCTGCGATATCCCTTAACAAAGGCGGTCAACAGTTGGATGAACATGCAAATTTATATTACTGTACCAATGGGACGGCTGCTGCCCGGTGGACGAGTCGTTGTATGTTGTAACGGGTCACCGATATTTATCTGCGTGAATATGTATGCTTATTAGTGTGCTCGCTGTACACCTGATGCTGATACGGTCCTACAGCTGACCATCAATGTGCGGCCCTGCGCCATCAACGAGTTTCTGTCGCCCAAGAACCTGGACGAATGTCTCCCATGTGAACAGAGCTCGTACAATCTGAATGTGTCTGGGGTAAGTATTTTCAGGTTGGAGATAGATACGGATGGCGAGATGGATCTCGGTGGTCCAGCATAAAGGCACTCACCCCAGCAGGGGGAACGACAAGATATCACTCGCTGGCTCGCTAGAGATCGCTCGCTAGAGTGGCCAGCCGGGCCGCACCCTTAACGCACTCACTTGATCTCCCAGTAGGCAAACGCTGCAAGCCAGGGTCCCCGGCCATTCACTTTGTCCTGAGCACTCGCGCGAAGTGCTAGATATGCGGAACCAATTCATTGCTCTGACTCGCTGGAGATCTGCACACATCGATGTACATTTCTGTTGGGTGCTGTGTGAACAACCAAAATTGCCAAGGTTTTTCCCTGTCCTGAGCTATTCGAAGACGAAGCTGACCTGTCAGCGAACTGCCCGCTGGGGTCTCTTCTCACATGGTCGTGGTCTCCACCCTGCAGGTGTCATGCCTTGCGTGCCCCGAAAACGCCAAGTGCGATTATCCAGACCCTGAGGCCTGCACACTGGACACGGACTGCGACTCGGTGGGCTATCTGGTGCCCGAAGATGGGTACTGGCACGCCAACTTCTTTAGTGAGGAGGTGCGTACATCAACGATTACGAGCGAAATGCGGGGAGAGACATGAAGGGATGACATGTATGGCCATCCAGATAGAGGTGGTTCCGGTGTGGTTGTGTCAGTGCCGTGGAAGGAACGTGACGTTTGTCGCGAATGCTGCGCATCAAGCTGCTGTGATCGCGGACCGCTACTTGTACAGACCTTACTTCTACCTTAGATGCTGCATGCGACAATCGGGTCGACTGCCGCACGCATCTGTGCACACGAAGTACATGAAGGGGACCTGGGAGTGCGAGCAAGTACTCACTTTATTTCCGAGCAAAAGCGCGGCGTTAAGCTTTCCCTTTATTTTATGTCTTGGTTGGCTTGCGCGCTGAAGGTTATCGAGTGCCTTAACTCAGACGCGTGCACGACTCCAAATCGGACAGCCTTCCTCTCCCAGTTGCAACTTCAGATTTGGCAGGTAAGCTGAACTCGAATAGGTTGGGCATAAGGTGGTAACCATGACTCCGTGTAAGTACATATGGATAGCGGGTACGTAGGGTGGTGAGCGGTTTGGGGACGTTACAGGGCTGAATTCCCAGCGACACGTTTTGCGCTTGGTGGCGTAGATGGGCATGGTGCCATTGTCTTCTTATAATGCATTACGCCCTCGCTTACACACGCATGTTAATAATGTTGGTAAGGAATGTTTTTCGTCATTGATCTGGTTTGGCCTGATTTATACCGTCAATATACTGTGAATTAATTATGAGTATGTACTTGCAGATGCAATGCACGATAACCATTAATGCTGAATTGTGACAATGCATTATCACAATATTTGTACCTATTATTATTATATTTATTTTATTATTTGTATGTTTGTGTTTGTTTTTATCATTACATTATTACTATATCCACTATTATAATAATAACTAGTATTACCAAAAATAATTTCAGTATTGTTGTGGTACTATTGTATGCTCTTCAATATATTACGGTTGCATTATTCGGTGCACGTGTGGAGCCTGTCCGGTGCGCCATGCATGGTGGCGCAGTTTCGTTTATGCAGTGTATGGTGAGGAAGCTTAGGCTGTCACCGATGACCTGCGGAGTCCGCTGTAAAAACTTATTATCATAGCTTTAGTCGCTATGAATATCATAGTTTTACTAGCTACTACTCCCATTTAGGCTTTCACGGCATGTATGCTTCATTCTTAAGAAATTCCTATGTATCTGCGCTCCGCCTGACCTTTCCCACACCAGACCGCTCGCGGGCTGCAAATGAACGCGTCCAACGCATTGGCCGACGTGGAATCTAAGGAGGTCATGGCGCAGCTGCTCACCTCGCCCGTGGTCCGGCGGCTGCTGCAGACCAACAAGGCCCTGCAGGACGACATGTACTTCTTGCTCGTCCTGAACGCCACGGCCGATTTGATGTAAGGCTGCGGCAGGATATTCACGGCAGGCAGGACGACGCTGGATGAGTACTGTGTACGCCTACGAAGACGGCCGCCCGCACGCCTAGCTCAAACCGCAGGCAGACACTGAAAACAATTACAAACGAACGGCTGCATATGTATACATGATATAGAACCATGCATGTCTCCATCGAACGCACATCTTGAAGGCAAAGAGGCTGTCCTGGCGCTGTGAGTGTGGAAGAAGCGTGTGTGTGTTGGTGCGGGCACTCCAATTAATTATCTACCGGTCTTGCCCATGAACCATATCTTTATCGTGCAGGCCCGTGTACATGAAAACCCTGTGCGCCGAGGGCTACGAGGGAAATCTGTGCGGGGAGTGTGCTGAAGGCTATGGATGGCGTCAGGTGGCCACTTGTGCCAAGTGCCCACCGAAGGTATGTCCGTCATGCTGCCGTGTGTGTTCTTCCCTGAACGAAGCTATAGATATCGGCAGCAGCATCGCAGCGGCGCTTGCACAGCGAGAGCAGTCCCGTACGGTTCGCTGTTGTGATTTATTTTTCGAGTTTGTGTGATGTATGTTACGTGCAAAACTGACGTGTACGTACAACTCACATCAGGTATGTGGTTATGATGGCGGCGCGCTCGGTGACCAGCCCAGCAAGTAGGGCCCCACCGAGACCGGCGGGCTAACTGAGGACAACGCAGCCCGCCGATGATGACCCAACTTATTAGAAATTACGCGGCAACCTTTGCTTACCAATGACCGTCCCTTCTCTGCAGGCCTTGAACAACCTGTACTACGCGCTGGTGACGCTGCTGACGCTCGGCCTGCTGGCCTTCACAGTCTACTCGAGCCTGAAGGAGCAGCGCCGGCCCGGCCTGCTGGCGGTCAAGCAGTCAGCCGACGATGCTGGTGACGACGCAGCCCCTGGCGACGCGACCGTAGATGATGCTGCCGACGGCCAGCCGGCCAGAACATCCCAGTTCCATGAAATTCTTGCTGCAGCGGAGGCGGAGGACACTGCCGCAGAGGCGGTGGCCGCAGTTGCAGTCATCCGAGGGGCCATAAATGCAGGAAATAAGCAGCAGCACACCACGCCGCCTGCGGGTGGTCCCGCTTCCCACGAGGACGCAGGTCCACGGCCGAATCACCCAGCCGAGCCCACCCTCTCCGAAGCCGTATCCATGCCTAGCACCGCGGCCGCGGTGGGTTCAGGCACAGCTGGTCCCGTTGCAGAAGGGGTGCTACCCGTGCATGAGAATTCGTTGTACGACAGCAACAGCGTGGCGGCCGGCAGCAGTGGCGCTACGGCAGCTGCAGCCGCCAGTTCAAATCCTGTCGCCAGCATGGAGATTCAGCCACAGGAGCTGGCCAAGGGTACTAGTGCGGAGGGTGAAGGCGCGGAGGCGGCGGGCCAGCGACAGCGTGTGCCATCTCATCCGCTGCCCGAGTCAAGCTTGCAGGACTACACAAACACGCTTTACGAGGAGCAGGGTTCGGTGGACGCCCGATCGACGGCTGGCGCGCGCGCGGCCGTCACCGCCCCCACCTCACCATCAGGGGTGAGGAAGTCGCACGCGCGTCCAAGCCGGTTGGGCACAACTCCCGTTACTCCCGTTCGTACAGAACTGTGGAGGTCGTCGAAGGAGTCTGGGGGAATCGGGTCGCTCTGGGTTGGGGGCGGGGTGTACAACACCAACATGCTGTACGAAGATCGGTTCTCGGCGGACCTCCCGTTGGCAGATGGCGCCGTCGTCGGTGACGCCACCTCGCCTTGCGGGGTGAGGCTGTCGAGCTTGTGCCACCAAGCGTGTGCCACCTAGCAATGAACGGGAAGCAAGAGCATTGATGCAGTCCGCCGTACGTGGTGGACTACATCTCCATGTATCCCCAAGCGGTGGTTGGTGATTGCGTGTTGCGGGGTATGCACGCATACGTGTTGTGTGTGCGTAGTACACAGCACTTCGCTGCTGCATGGAACTGCAGTCCGGCAGCAGCCCGAAAGTGATGGGTGATGCGCTGTATATTCCCCTCCCTTCATACTTAATTTGGGCACGCATGCACGCAAGCGTTAACCATGCATGGCAGGTAAACAGAGATACCATCGCTCCTGTAGCAACGCCACAACCGTCCCCAAAACTGTCCCATAATCAATTTCATGTCCCACAACTTCCTGCTGCTAAATCCCTCTGTTCCATCCCCAACTTGCTTCCTGTTGGAAATGCTCTACCCACTTCTGCATGCAATCAACGTCTTCTTACCTTCTGTGCGCCCCTTCCGGGCTGCTGCCCGTTTTGTCCCGGTCCAGCCGCAGGCGCCAACGCCTGCGGGGTGCATCCTGGGGTCCAATGCTACTGCACCATCGGCGCCAGCGAGCAAACCCGCCAGTGGTGCCTCAAGCCCAGCCTCATCGAGGGCAGGTGACGATGGCATTCCGACCACTGAACCGCAGAATGTGCTGCAGCTGCCCACCGTGGAGGAGCGCGGCGAGGCGCCCGCGAAGGGCGCGGTGGTGGGCCGCGAGCGGGCGCACCAGTCGACCATCGTGAAGATCTTCGTCAGCTACGTGCAGGTATGTATTGTACGCACGGTGCCAGGAGTTGTGCGATACTTTGACAAGCGCCACGTCAGTTCGTAACATCCCGAGAAACATCCCGGCTGCTTCAATCAAGTAGTACAGCAGATAGACAGCATCCCCACCATAGCATGTATGTGCGCACCCCGAACGTGACTACAGTCCTGCAGGCAAAGGCGAGGCAGGGAGATCCCGAACGTCATAAATCAGCAGCCAGCATTGAACATCTCTATCTATCTACAAACCTTGCCCCATCACCCAATGAATTGTTTTACCCACTCCCGCCGGCACCGGTCACGCACGCCCCAATATTACGCAAGCAAGGTGGCAAGCAACAACAGCAGCCGCCACGGTCTTTGGGTGGGCATCCTCCTTTGCCCCCTTTGAACTATCATCAGAGCCTGAACCTGCGTGTGCCAGCAAATGGTCCCCCCAGCCATGTGGCTGGCCACTCCCCCCAACGCACACACGCACACATACGGGTGTCTGGGTCACCCTATTAAACACATTCAGACACCGACACACACATTTGCTGTACGCGTGCGTGTGTACATGTAATAAGGATGCAACCGAGCCACATGTTTGCCATCCATCCATTTGCGGTGCATCCGTCCGCAGATCATCGCACTGTTGCAAAATGTGCCTTTGGACGCCCCTGGGGTGGTGGACGTCTACTACCGCATCAACAACCAGGCCATTAGCTACCCGGGTACGTACGTACGTACGATCGTGTTAATGGTGCTCTGCGTGCGTGTAGTGCGCGCACCGTACAAACTCGTTCTTGGCAAGCAATGCTTGGCAATGTATGGCGACGTGGGTCTGGCAACCCTGCTTCGGCGCACGGAAACTACGTAACTGGCAGCAGCCGCCGACGATCGAATGGGCGGACATGTATGCCTGCTTAATTTCCCGCGGCCGTCGGCCTGAGACCGAGTTAGCGTGTCCCCCAATGTGTAATAATGCCATCCGCAGGTAGCCTCGTGTCTCTAGACTGCTCCCTGCCCGAGGCCTCAGTCTCCAAGGCCTTCACCCGTGTTATTCTGACTGTCCTGGCGCCTCTTTATATATTTGTGGGCGCTGTCGCGTGGTTCCTCATCTTCAACACTCTCGACTTCTACTTCATCACGCCGTAAGCAAGTCACTTCTCGGATGCAAGTCCGTCTGGGTCCGCCAGACGGGTTTCTGAAGCAAACCTTTTTTCAGCAACAATTTATTGCGCCGCTAACCCCACTTGCACATTAACACGTTTCGTTTTTCAAGTAATATGCATAATAATAACAAAAAATGAAAAAATATATAATTAACAGTAGTAATAACAATTATGATAAAATAGCCTAACAATTGTGTTACCATTTGTAAGACGCCGGCCGGAGCCTGGCTGGCGTGTGTTAAGGGGGTGGGAAACGCGGGGTGGTGTGTATGCCCATACCAACGAGATTCCTACCGTCTCTGACAGTTTGTTTTGATCCCTCTCGCTGTTCCCAACCTTTGCATGCCTGGCCTGGCCCACCTTTCTTGCCTCCGGACTTTACCCTTCGCGGCGCTCGTGCGTGGCGCCCTTGTTTTGGACCACAGGTGGTACGTAAAGAAGAACCGCAAGCGCGCCCCGGCAATGCCCACTTTCAGAGAACACCTCCGGACCTATATGGGCCGCCAGCTTATTGTGACCTTCATCGCCATCTTCTTCTTCTTCTACCCCTCCGTGGTGCAATCTCTCATGACAATTTTTAATTGCAAGAATGTCAATATGCGGGAGACTGACAGTCTTCTAGCGGTAAGTCAGTTCATCAAGAGCACTCAAACTGGGTACACGTACGTGAATGCGCACGTGAATCGTTCATGAGCGAGGGCGTCGCAGCCTAACCGCACTCTCGTTCCATTTTACGTTAAGCTATCTACTTGATTGCGTGTATTCGAAGGGACGGAGCCAGCCTGCTGCCACGCATGCACTACTCCCAGTAGTGTGCTGCCACATCATGCATGGAACATTACTATTCGATCTAGCACCGCACACATGTGTACATATATATAGCAGCTGGCTGGTAATGATGACAACTGTTTGTAGCGTACGTGAAGTAGTCCTACCGATTTCTGAGCTTTACGTTGTTGTTAATGCGATGTCAGCCTCCCCACATACATGGACCGCCGGCTGGGTGCGGTCAACAACTCACACCTACTACCGCCGCCACCGACCCTTATTGTTGTTGCTGCTGCTGTCGCTCGCTCTCTGCTGATCCTCACCCAACAGCTCGGCCTCGGACTGAAGCGGGGACGCGTTTGGTCTCAGGACTTGGGTACCGCGTGCTACAAGCGCTCTCACCTGGGTCTGACACTTGGGCTCGGTGTCCCCGGCGTCGTCCTTATTGCCTTAGGTAAGACATCATACCGACCTGATATATGTCCATTCAGCCATCCAGCTTTCAGCCAGCGCGGTCAAACATGCATTAGTTTGCCGTTGGTGTCGAGTCGTTGTCGAAATGAACACACATTGGTCGGTTGCGGACGGGCTATGTACTATTATTTGTACTGCGCGGCAACCAGTTCCATTACATAACAGATATACCTGCTGACATGATCAAAGTGAATAACAACATGTATACCTCGTGTGCTCCCATGCGTGCATTGAGGTCGTTAGCTAACCGTTTGCCAACGCCTTCTTCGATCCCCCCAGGCTGGCCTCTGATGAGCGGATTGTTCATGATTGGTAAGCTGACCTTCATGAATAATATTCGTTTCACCGAGGAAATGACCTCGTTCTTCTTGGCCGACTTCAAGGCCAGGTGAGACATGAGGCGCTGTTTACCAGGGACGCAAATACAACTAATAAGCGAGCCGGTCGACCTGAACGTAGGCAAGGTGGCGAATTCTTTGGAAGGCCATATCGTTTTCTATATATTTTATGTCAAATGTGTCTTTATGTCTTATGTATATAACACACATTACAAACATTATATCAGCATTTTTATCATGCAATGTTATATGTATATATATATATATATTCGTAATATAGTAGAATGTAATGCAATAATATGCTGTATTTGTTGGTAATGAAACACCTTTTATTCTATGTGTGAGTATTTACATGAGTGTTTATATGTGTTTGATATACATACATTTTATTATTTTTATGTAACGTAACCGTTTCAAGGTGGACCCTTAGTCCACATTATGGAATGTGATAACATATGATATATATTAAATTATTACACACTAATGCACATTTTGGACATGTTATGTATGTACGTCATATATAAATTAGTATTATGATGCAATATATATAATAACCTGCGATAATTGCAGTGTAGTACAACAGCTGTATTACAATGCGGTCGTGCTATCCGTCGACCATGTTGATACATGCACACAGGTACGCGTGGTGGGAGAGCATCATCATGCTCCGCAAGCTACTCATCGCCGTAATTGTGACGCTGGTCGATGATACCGGAGTGGCAGGCATTCAATTGTTGCTCGTCATGTGTATCCTCGTGATTGCCGCGGTAAGGCAGGGAAGGGACCACGCGGCGTCAATGAGATTCTGTAATATTACGCCACCGCGCCCTCAACGACTATTTGCACCACCTTACTCGCTAATCCTGGTCATCTTGTTTCCCGCAGATAGCGTTGTTGCGGCTGCTGCTGACACTGACATACCACAATCGCACACCCATGCATGCATTTGACGACCTTGTTCGTTACGTCTTGTTACACTTCATCCGTTCCTGGCTAGCCCGGAAGCTGTCATGTTGAGGAACACCTCCTTTATCTGCCATCCATGGGACAACCATAGGCCATCCACGTGGCTTCGATGCCGTACCACCATGCGTACATCAACCACCTGGAGCTCACATCGCTTGGCATGCTTCTGGCGACGCTGTACTTCTCCCTCTATTTCCAGTTCAGGTGTGCTAGCCAGTATGCTGTCTGTTTCTATTGAGATTGTTGAGAGGAGATAATAGGTGCCATGCGTACTTGTAGGCCGCGTCACGGCGGTAGGCACAGCCCATCCATACATCCAAAGGAGGGCGTGGGCGCCAAACATTATCTATTGCTGATGAGATCCGCTACGTATACTGAACGGATGTGTCGGATGTGCCCCGTCCCTTTCATCACTACTGCAGCGATGCCATTTCCGACGCCGGCCGAATAGTAATCTCGTTCATTATCCTACTGATCAATATCGGCATGATCGTTGTGTTCATCTACTTCATCGTGCAGGTCGGTAGGCGTTTGGGTTGTCTGAGGGGCCACCCTGCTGCTAACCCTGCACCTACACACATACCGTAGGGACACTAATGTTTTTAGAGACTAATTTGTAAGACCTCCAAAATAATTTTGGAATAATTTCTAGACTGGTAATATTTTTATGAAATGCTGGATAATTTTGGCGCGACCAGGACGTTTTTAGGAAGTCGCTTGAAACTGTGTAAACATTTAGAGACTTTTAAGAAGCGCAGCCATTTGTGGGGCACGTCCGAGCGCTTTCCAGGCTGTCAGCGACTCCAGTCACCAGCCGCCCGTTACAGACAAACACCCTGTCGTCTAGCAAACGACTTTGAAGCCCTGCTGGAGGTACGGTGGAGTAGTGCAAACATGGTGCTACCTAGCATGCACACACGCCCCACGGGGCGCCCTTATCGGCGGGCCACACGCCGGTGACCTGCTGCTACGCGCTCCTGTAACAACAACAGTGGCGTAAGAGCGAGCGCGCGGGGCCCCGGGTAGCAGGCGCCTAGCCGTGCGTCTCTAAAACTGTTTTTAGAGCGCGGGGGGAATTTCCGACTGCCTGGAAATTATTTTAGAGAACTCCAAATAATTTTCGTGGAGCGGTTTTAGAGGCCCAAATAGTTATTTAATTACTTAAAACATTAGTATCCCTACGGTACACAGGCTTGACATTTAAGCTGTGGCGTCTCACCTCGCCGAGCGGCTTAATTGGTCGTTAGTAATATTACTCCGACGACGGCAAGGAAAAACGCATACCTACCTTTCAGTTATTCACGCCACGCTCGCCCATCCAGGCTTACTTCTACGATGCCCTTCGCAAGACTGGTCTCAGCGACCTTGACAGTGAGACCCGCCGCAAGCTGACAGCCGCTGAGGTACGATCCGTACGCACGAGGCCAGTACGCTATTCATTACAGTAATTGTGTGGTCAAGATTGGCCGTTGATCGTAGCTAGCTAGTTCGTTGTTGTATGTAAGCGAGCCTGCAGGGTCCCGAGCGTTACGACCTGCTTGTAGATAATTACTTACGACGCACAATATCAATACCAATTGTAGGCGTAACCCGGGATGAGTCGGGGCTGTAAGCCTGGCTTACACTAGTGTAAGCCGGTACGTACGACAAAGCCGTACAGACGCTCACAATATAGGGAGTCCAAATGGGTCCCCAACCACCGGGTAAGCCTTTGCATCTTATAGTTTATTCTTAATTTGAAAACTTGCCCTGCACCTGCGCAGCTGCAAGAATGGATCTACGACAATTTAACAACCAAGGCCGCCGACAGTAACGGCAGCAAAAGCTTCAAGAGACTGTGAGTGAAGATAATAATATTACTGCGTTGGATACCCCCGTGCATGCGTTTTATGTACCTGTACCCAGCACGTGCTTGAAGGGCTGAACCCGAGGCGGCATACACGAATTAACTAATTACTTGTGCGGCTGCCATCATTCCCAAGCTAATAACGTCGTAGGTGCATACTCCGTCCCTTGCGTACTTGCGTGCGTGGTTCGTTGCTCCGACGAAAAGCGCATAATTACCCCTGGTTACCTGTCCACGTTCTGCGCCTTGCTTGAGTCAGCCCGCCATGCGCGTTTATTATTGCTCGCTTAGCGTGTCACCATCCATGTCCCGTACGTGCGTGTTGGTACACGACCCTATCTATGTATCAACATGCATGGCTCATGCGACACGTCCTCGCTGTGCGTGCGATGCAGCCAATATTGAGGCATTTCCTCCCGCGCATTCGATCGCTCCCTCAATTCTCCCATGCGACATACAGGACCAGCAACCGGCGCGTTGCTAACCTGTACGCTGCTGCCGTGTGGGCCTCAATGCGCGTGGAGTCCACCACCAACAAAGTCATGTCAAGAGTAGGTCCCCTAAGATGGATAAGTGAGGGCCATTTATCAGTCCAAGCGAATGAAGCAGACATAGACCTGCATGTATATATGCGTAGTATGCGTGCACGCCTTTGCGTAGACCGGCTGTCGCCTATGTGGCCATCCGTCCACGTAAGATGTTTGTACAGGATAAGGAGTTTAACGGACAAAAATTCCGAATCAGATGTAATACCCGGTCACCCCAGCTCAAAACTCGTTGGGTTAAAATACAAGCATCGTTTGCTTATGATTCTTGTATTATAATAATTATCTTATCGAATATCTGGCTGCCGCAGATGCGCACCATGCTGCGTGAGTCGGACGCTGATCGCCGGGGCAGCCGCGAAGCCTCCGTCTTGAGTTTCGACGGTATCCCGTTTCCAAAGAGGCGGAGCAACGACGGCACAGCCGCGCTGTCCGGCAACGACACCGACGAGGACCCTGAGGTTGCTGCCGCCCGTAGGAAGCACAACAGCAGCCCGGGCGCCCGCGCCGCCGCTGCCGCGTCCACGAGCGCGGCGTTGCAGAAGAACAGGTCTCTGCCCAAGTATCTGCACGCGGGAAAGAAAATGGCCGGCGCTGCTGCTGGCAGTGGGCTGATGAACAGTCAGAGCATGGGCAGCGTTGCGGGCAACGCCCTTGGCAGCCAAGGCGTCCGGGGCCGCACCCTCAGCAACAGCAGCCCGGGCGGCGCATCCCCCGCTGCGGGCATCGTCAGCGGCAGCAGCCCGCCGGTCTCGCCTGTCACGGTGTCATCACCGGCCGTGGACTCCGGTGAGCCGCAGATGCCCAGTGGCGGCGCCAGAGAAAATCCCCCGTCGCCCGCACCCGCTCGGTCTTCCGCGGCCGGCCCGCCACTGCGGGTGACGATGGGCGCGACCGCGTCTCGTGGGCCCTCACAGGCCTCCGTAGACAGCCCGGGCGTGTCTCACTTTCCTTCGGACTTCGACGCCCTAAATGGTCTGCTAGCCCCCATGGTCAGTCCGCGCGGCCCTGCCGGCAACGTCCGGTCACAGTCACGGCTGGCTGTTACATCCAGCCTCGCGGATGCAAACGGGGAGCTGCTGCCGCCGCCGCCCTTGCATGGCCAAGACCCTGCGCCCTCAAATCCCTAAGGCATTGGCCGAGCAATAGGGGATCCAGTCACCTTGCCGGCGTGCGTCGTTATCCATAAGATGCTTGTTATTGCAGCCAGCAACCGGTGATAGGTGTGGCGACGGATGCAGCGGCAAGCGCTGCTTTTGAACATACACGCACCATACGTGTCTCTGCTTTCGATCGGTCCGGCGGGTCGGGTGGGGGTGCCACGAATCTACCGCGCAGGAGCGACGGGAGGCGCGCGGCTTCTCACGCAAGGGATCCCTTTGCGCACGGCAAACGCATGGTAGGTCGGAAGAACACTAGCTAGGAGAGGATGCATGTTCACACATGTCCATCCATGGGACATGACGATGTGAATACTTTGATTTCCTGCTGTGGGTCACGGTGGAGGTTTCCGGAATCAGCCGCGCGCGGTCGGCATGCATGGATGCGTGCCGCCGGTGCGTGGCTGCGTGGCTGCGAGCGAGCCACCCTGGGGACTGCGTGTTTTGCGACAATCATTTTAGGGGTCTGCCTTACGTTTTAACCTCGTGTTTGCGTTTTTATGAATGACATGTGTCGAGTGCGTGGGACCGAAGCTGTATGTCGTGAGCGCGCGCACTAGAGGTCGGTGGTACGTACTGCGATGGATAGACTGATGCGTGGGGGCGTTCATTAGTTTACAGCACAGCGAGGACCGACAATCCGACAATCATGGACCGCACGGATCCCATGCCAAAGATGCTTGGGAGAACTAAGTGGTGTGATGGCGACGCCGTGGGGCTGTGCCCGGAGCAACGGACATGCATGCGGAACAAACTGAGAGCAACACGAGGCTGTGCACTGCATCATCATTCGACTACGTCGCTGCGTCATCGCACAGCAGGGCACAGCCAAGGATCCCGTCGTCAATCGTTTCCGGAAACTGGTTTTAGTTCAACGTTTACGGTGTAGCCCCGACTTACTGTTGTAGCCGATGAATGAACTGGTGGGTTTTGAGTCGGCAGGTGTCGTACATGCGTACGACTCTCCACCTGCAAGGCATTGTACGGTTGGAGCGAAACCGTTGTACTAACGCAGTCCATCGAACAGCAATCTGAACGGTTTGAACTTGTGAATGGCATCGTTTTTGGTTTTCAAGACAGATGTAGTCGCGTCAACGGCTCGACATAATCGATCGGCCAGTTCTGACATATGATCACTACTGAGATTGCTTACTTCGCAGATTTGTTAACTGTCCAACGGTGTCAACGGCTCGCACACACCTACCTGTCGTCCCATCAGCAGGCAGGGTTCCAACAAGGTGTATGTGCGTGTGAGACACACTGATGACCATAAACCGCAGAGTCGTGAAACCCCTGTACGTAGTTTTCTTCGAGTACGTGCGTGGCTGGGTGCATCTTCGAGTACGTGCGTGGCTGGGTGCACGGGCGGGCGCCTACACGGACAGTAGGGTAGGTAAATGGTACGGCGCCAACCGCCGCATTAACGACCCCCGCCGCCAGAGTCCAACAGTGTCTGTGGGATGTTGTCGCTTGGCGGCAACAAGTGCCGTGGCGAACGGGCCGACGGGGCGCGGCCCGGTTGAGGGCCAGAGCCGACAGCCGCACCCGACAAACGGAAGATGCAGAGGGGATGGCCGCCCGGCCGGGTTTTGGAGCCGGCTGTACGGCTTTTCGGAGCTAGGCGTGCCAAGGAAGGGATGGTCGGCGGTTGGGAGGCCACACATAATCTTGGAAGATACAAGCTAACTGGCATCCTAGTGTGCCTTGGCCCTCTGCAACCAGGGCAGCAGAACGACTAGCCAAACACCTATGGGCTCGGCGGCGGCCGCGATAACGGGACGATAACTAACGCGACGACGACAGGGCCCTTAATGGGGCTGGGAGGTTTGTGGGCCCTTGGAGGCATTCCCTTCCGACCATGGTGCGTGGCTTGCGAGCCCCCTAAGCTGCTAAGAGGGCCACTGCCTGAGACGGGAGCCGGTCTTGGCCGTGGTAGTGGTTTGCTGTGGGGGGCGCCCAAGTGGCAAATTCCCCCGGAGCGGAGTTGGCAGAATGGGTGCGTGCTTTGCTTCGGTGCACTTGTGGAGCCTGCCCGGTGCGCCACAGTGGCGCGGTTTCGTTTTTTCAGTGTGTGGCGAGGAGGCTACGGCTGTCGCCAATGACCCACGGGTTACACTGTTACAGCATTGATATAAACTACCAATCATTGCTATTGATCAAAGCGTCCTCGATTTCTGAATGAACTACGACACTGCTACCGACGACCCAAGGGCTCCACTGTCGCCTTAAAGCGCAGTCGAGGTAGGTAACGACGTATTTGAATGAATGAATGAATGAACGTTACAGCGGACCCCAAAGGGATCAACGGTGTATACCAGGGCAAGCCCCAGCAGGCCCCACCGACGTATGTGTCGACGTGCGCAAATGGATGAACGGAGGAACGTGTCGGTTGCGCAGCGCGCGGCACACATGTTTGTATGGCCCCTCCCCCGCCAGCAGTTGAATACTCGGCGGGTCGCTCGGTCTGACGCTGTTCGTTCGCTGCCCGGACGGAGCTGCATTCCTGGCGCTCCAAAGGTGGCTGGTGATGCGGTATCAGATGGAGCATCAAAGGTCTGCTGGACCGGCCCGCCCGCCCGAACCCAGGTGCAAATATACCCGCGTGTATGTGGTAGGTGGTGGTGGACGTGTGCGCTAAATATATGGCCCTTGGCGGCGCAACTTCGATGAGGAACGCGGATCCCCGATCGAGGGCTGTTGGGGCAGTTGGAGAACCCGCGCCAGGGGATTCCCCTACCTGCGGGCGTGTAAAGCGGACTGCCATACACCGTCTGCAGCATCCGGCGGGTCGTGGCGCAAATCAAAAGTGGTTCTTGCTTCAACCATTGTCGATCGGATCAGCCATTCAGCGCCAGTTCAACGTCCGGCGGCACCTGCTCCCAACTGCCTCACTTCCTTTCGTCTGTCATAGTGCGCACGCTGCATGCCCGCCCGCCCGCCCGTTCAAATCGCGGCGGCGTGCAGCTGCAAGGAAGTTGGCGGGAAATTGATTACCGCAAGAGGAACTCTCTGAAGCGAACGGTCAGTGGCACGTTTGACGCACTCCGAGTCCTGCCAGGAACGAACAACGTTTGCTGCTGTAATGGGCCGGCTGGGTTGGAACGGATGTGGACCATTTATCTCTTCTCTGATGTGCGTCCGGGGTGGAGCAAATCCTTCATTCAGTCTGTCCTGGTCGCAACCGTCGCTGTTTGGCGTGCTCGTGACCAGCTTTTGGCGCAGTGTTGATGCGCGGGCCATGCGTGCAGTTGGTGAAGCTGCCTCGGTGACTGAGCCGTAGTCATTATTCACTTCATTATTGCTGTCAAGTTGTGCACCATCAGGAGTGCCTATTGCCTAGCTACTTTCGGTTTGTCGGTCGTCATGTGCCGTATGCGGGGCGGATGGACCAGTATTGACATCGTCTTTGGACCAGGCGTTCGTGCGGCCGAGACAGGTGCTCGAAGGTTCAGTGAAATCGCTCTGCAGGATGTGCCTGAATGGACGATGTCGTTCAAATTTTGAGCAGGCAGGCGCGCCACGGCCGCGCACATGCCGCGGGCGGCCTGCAGTTATGCTGCGACGGATTGCCTATGAAATTGACCGTTCCCGCGGGCATGCAGCTGCGCGGCGCTTCCCTTGATCCAAGGCGCGGGGGCGCGCGAGCACGCCCGCGCGCGGGTACTGATGTCGTACGACAGCACAGTTAAGCCATAGGTCAGGTTGGAAACGGCAAACTTATCTTATTGCTGGGTTGAAGACGATCTCGCTGCAAATGGCAAGGAACTTGAGGACTGTAATGCGTGCTCATTTTGCACTACCAGGCATTACTTGCACACGCAGCTCGTTCTAAATGTCCCATTATGACTAATCTGAATCCCATAGATCGTGATGATTTTGTTTAACAATTTACAAAATGTAATCCGCGGAGAGCTATAGCAGACGTACATGTATATATAGCGGCTGCTGCTGCTGTTTGAAAGCTGTTGCCTCCAGACCGATGCCTTCATAATTTTCCACACACCGCATATATTGCGCATACCACGCAGTGTTTGTAGAGGACGCGACGCATAAGGACGGAGTTAGCCTGTTTGCCACTCACAGGGACCTCAACGGTGGGCGATGCGGCAAACATTCTGTGCATTTTTTATGAAAGACAGCAATGCAGCAATTAGATTTTGTCAGAATAATTCAAAATCTATGAGGTTTGGCATCATTGGTCGCCCGCCATGCACTCGATAACACAGCTGCTCTGTAGAAACGTCTGCGTCGTCGGATATTAAAAATTAAGTGGCATAACGCATGATACCATCATGCAGTTGAAATCCTGTCATCGGAAATTAATAAGCCGCATGTGTCTGCATGTGTGGGACGTTAGTAGTGAAGCTATGAGGCACCTATACGACTGTGAGAATGTTTTGCCTTGTCACTTACTTACTTAATCAACTTCATTGCATCTGCACAATTTTCCGTCGATCGTAGTTTAACCGAACATAGGTACATATTTGCGCTGAGTGCTTGCAAACTATTTTTTGTATTGAGACCTCCTAGCTTACCCGATGCGATAGAGTACATGATGCGCTGGGCTCAGTGCCTAGCAGTCCAACTGCTGATTTTCTTTTGGCGTGTAACAGATATATCCGCTCAACGGAAACCGACCACTTCCTCTTGGGCCTGTGATGACTGTCCGGATGATATCGCGCCTGTATGTATTGATGGTGTAACCTTTCGACATCGCTGTCTGGCAGAGTGCCAGGGACTTTCCCAAGGCACAGATGGAGCATGCGCAGGTCGGGACACGAGCCGTTCAGCACAGACGGATTTCGGAATCTCAAGTGGATACGGAGTAAGTATCGTGTCACTCCCTTGATATCGCAGGTGATCGTTTGTTCCGAAGCGAAGTGTGGTCAGCCCGCCCGGCCGCCTCAGTCACCGCCGCAGCAGCCGCTGCGGCGGTTGCGGCCACGAAGTCAGCGGGCGGGCAAGCACAAGTCGCAACCCTGCAGACCGCAGGAGCAATCAAAGCCTCCAAGCGTGCAGCCGCAGCCCCCAGCCCCTCTCCTAGCGCTCAAGCACGTCGCAGGCCGCGCGCCTCAGACATGGCCAAGTTCAGCGCACACGGGTTCGTGTATGTTGGATCGCTGGCGCTCCACAATGGTCCCGCGGCGGATTGGGACCCGTCGACATTGCAGGACAAGTAAGCGTGCAAAGGGTAGATGGTCTGGCACGGGAAGCTGTGAGAGGGGAGATCTTACGCAACGAAATCCACCACCCGACTACAGTCATGTCCGCGAGTGCAGGCTGCGGCATGCAGGCGCGATTCCCACAGCATGCCCATGGTTTCGGTTTCGGTTTCGATTGTGGTCTTGCTACAGGCCGCTGGGGATGTTGCACCTTCCGTTGGCGGGCGGTAGCCGCGCTGCCGACGATGACTCGTATCGCGCATGCCATGGTTCGCGTCGGAACGAGTCAGCAATGCCTGGGCTGTGTTGAATCTGTGTGTTTGTAATCTGTGTGTAATCTGTGTGTGCATACACAGGATTCGCGCCAGCGCCACCGCCGACTCTACCAGCAGCAGCGCCGCCGCGGAACCCTCCCTTGACGACCTGCAGGTGCGTGTGTTCGTAAGTGTGTTTGTACGTGTGTTTGTAAGTGTGTTTGTAAGTGTGTTTATAAGTGTGTTTGTAAGTCTGTTTGTACGTGTGTTTGTAAGTGTGTTCGTAAGTGTGTCTAGTGAGGAGTGTGTGAGAGCGTCGCTCACCAAGCGGGGGGCCCAGCGCTCCCGTGGTCTGCAGCGTCGCCACCAATCGGCCATGCCGCCGTGATGGCTGTCCGCTGGGGACTCGCCCCGATCGAAGCTTCCTGGCTCCGATCTACCTTGCCGCCGCCGCTGACTTGAATGCCACTGCCACGTGCTGCAGGTACGCGGGATCCGCTACTCGCCGGATACAGGCGATTTCTTCATGGAGGCGTCTGCGCGCCCGGTCCGCAGTCGGGGCGGGAACCGGGCGCTGCTAGCGGACGTGCTTGCCGGGTCGGCCATGACGGACGGCAGCCAGCCCGGCGGCTCGGCCGCCGGGGCTGCTGCCGGGGCCGGCGTCGGCGGCCGGCGGCAGCTGCTGGGGGACAACCGGTGGCGCGTGAGCGACGCCACCGTGTATCCGTACTCAGCCGTGTCGTACATCACGTACATGCAGCCGGTCACAAACAGGGGCTACCAGTGCTCCGCGGTGTTCATTTCGCCGTGGGACGTGCTCACCGCCGCGCATTGCGTCTGGGACTTTTACAACTCGACGGGTTACGCCAACTGGCGCATCTACCCCGGACTCGGGACGAACGCGGCCGTCAACAGCAACACGCCGTTCATAGCCTCCGATTACGTCACCTTTTACCGCACCGAACGCACGAATAAGAGCTACGCGGATCAGCGCAACGCCGTCAACTACTTTGACATCGCGGTCATCCGGGTCAAGTCGCCGTACACGGCCTGGCTGGGCATCAAGTACGACTGCGGACGGGTGTCGTACCCCAAGACCATGGCCTGCGGCTACTCGGACGCGATCAACTGGGCGCAGTGCAGCCAGTGCTACCTGACCACCTCGCAGTGCCGTCCCATGTGGCAGATGTACAACTACTGCTATTCCCGGAAGGGGCAGAGCGGCATGGCGATCCTGGACTTGAACGACACTCGAGTGCTGGGTGTGCTGAGCGGCGGCCCGTCGGACCAGTGGGACTACTCGTACTGGACCCCCATCGACGCCTTCCATTTCACCAACCTGGTGCGATGGATGTGGCCCGCCAACCCCGCCCCGGTCGCGCGGCCGCCACCCTCACCACCGCCGCCACCGCCGCTGGCACCCGCGGTCATCGGGTTTCAGTTCGCGCCCCCGCCGCCCGTCAAGATCTCCAGGGTCCCCACCCCAAAGCCCATGTCGCCTAGGCCACCGGCGCCGCAGCCGCCCCTGCTGCGGCCGCCGGTGTCGCGGCCGCCGCCCCCGCGGTCTCCATCACCGCGGCCTCCGGTGCCGCGGCCCCTGTCGCCGTCGCCGGAGCCCCGTAAGGCCCGGCTGCTTGTGGACACCCTGGAGGAGCCCTCCGTACCGCCGTACATGTCCCTCTCGCGGTTGCCGCCGCCGCCGGCATCGCCGATGCCTGACCTCCCCGCCCGCAGCATGGAACTTGACATGGGATCTGACGGCCTTGATGTCGTACCGCGTTCTGACCCGGTGGACACGACCGGCGGCGGCAGCGCCGGGGCTGGCGATGAGCCGCCGTCGCCGGAACTGCTGCCACCGCCGCCGCCGCCGCCACCGCCGCAGCCTGTCCACCCTGCACCTCCGGCCGCGCCGCCAGCACCTGAAAGACCGGTCGCGGATGGCGATGCTGGATCGGATGAGAGCGGCAGCCGAAGCGGCGACAGCGGTGCTGGCAGCGGCAGCGGCAGCGGCCCTGGGGATGTGGATACGTCGTACAGCCCACCGGACGGGGCCAGCTCGGACGTCGCGCCCCGCGGGACGTCGGTCTCTGGAGGCAGCACTGCCGGCGCTGCGGCCGCGTCGAGCGGTTCACCCTCACCGCTGGTCGGCACGGAATGTGAGGCGGCCGCGGCGGCGTGTATCCTGTGGTCGCGGGGGGCCGGGGCCGGGCGACGCCTTGAAGCAGGGAGGGCCTGGGGCGGGGTAACAGGATGGGCTGCCATACGATTGTCTCCTTGTCTTTGCTTTCTTTGCTTTCTTACCGACGTCCGTTGTGCATGTTGAGCAAGTCGGTGAACCGTCGAGGGCAACATGGAGAAATGTGCGTTTGTGTGCCTTCCTGTGTGGCGACCGCAGGCAAGAACGGCCAGGTTCGACTCATGGATGGTCCCAACGCCTGGTCGGGCCGGCTGGAGATTTGCAAGTCCAGCCGTTGGGGCACCGTCTGCGACCTCGGCTGGGGCTGGGACGACGCGCGCGTGGCCTGCCGCCAGCTAGGCTACCCGGCCGGCGGCGAGGCCATCCTGGGCGGCTGGTTCGTGAACGCCTCTGCGTCCACACCCATCCACTACGGCAACGTGAGCTGCTTGGGCAGCGAGGCGGGCCTGGGGGACTGCAGCCTACCCGCACCGCCGGACAGCTGCAGCCACAAGTACGACGCCGGGCTGATCTGCTCGAATGCCGCCGTGGCCTCACCTCCGCCGGCCTCGGGATCCACCAACGGCAGCAGCGGCTTCCAGCCGGGGGATTATGCCTGTGACCAGGAGGGCCGACTCCGACTCGTGTCGTCGCTGGGGACGGTGATCCTGTCCAATCCGGCGAGGAACGTCAGCGGAGGCCTGCCGGCAAGGGGCCGGTTGGAGGTGTGCTCAGGCGGGCAGTGGGGCAGGTGAGGCGCCGGAGTTGGGACAGGCGCCGGAGTTGGGAACCGGCTGCGGGATGGGGAAGGGCGGAATGGGGACGGGTCGGATTGGGGACGGGTCGAAATGGGGAGAGGGGCGGGAGAGGGAAGGGTGGGTATTGGAAATGGTGTGATGGGGAAAGGCGGGATGGGGAGGGCGGGATGGGGAACTGCGGGTTGGGGAACGGTACATGGACAAGGCCGGGACTTGTGGGCGAGTGGCACCCACTCGGTGCGGTGCATGTCATGTCATATCATGTCATGGTACCGATAAGCACAAAACCACTAAGTACAGCTCGTCCTACAGCGGTCGTGCAGCGCTGCCATCAACACCCGCACTAAAAAACCCATCTCACATTGGGCGCATTGCCTCCTCCCCCCCCCCCCCACACTCGCGTCTCGTGGCTCAATTTCCTTCTACACACACTCGCATCTCGTGGCTCAATTTCCTTCTACACACACTCGCTGCCTGCCCCCTCAGCGTCTGCGACGACGGCTGGGACAACAACGACGCGCTCGTGGCCTGCCGGCAGTTTGGCTACCAGGGGGGCTTCGCGCTCTCCTCTCAGGGCCCCTCCTCCAGTATCATCGCCTGGGGCATGGCCGGCCTCGCGCCCGGGCCGCTCAACATGTCCATCTGGCTCTCCGCTGTAGCCTGTTCAGGCAACGAGGCCTCCCTCATGGCCTGCCGACGCAACATGCCGTTGGGCCGGCCGGCCTGCACCCACCAGGAGGACGCCGGCGTGCTGTGTTTTCCGTACAGTACGACGTTCCCGTCGGCCCCACCGCAACCGCCTCCGGCGGAATGCTCCGAGGACGGTGGCTTGCGGCTGGTGCCGATGCCGGGGCAGCCGGCAGGCACGGGCCGCCTGGAGGTGTGCTACTCGGGCCGCTACGGCGTCGTGTGTGACAACGGGTTTGGGCTGCCTGAGGCACGGGTGGCGTGCCGGCAGCTGGGCTACACGTACGGCCGACCCATGGGTCCGTCGAATGCTTCGACGGCGGGGGATCCCGGCGCCGGCGCCATCGTCTGGATGGACAATGTACGGTGTACGATGTTCAGCACGGACAATGGCAACGTCTTCTGGCGGCTGACGCAATGTCTGTACTCGGGCTGGGGCGGCAGCACATGCGACGCACGGCGGCAGGCGGTGGGGGTGGTGTGCTCCAACGATTCGGCCATCCTCGCGCCGTCGCCGCCCAGGCCGCCGCCCAGTCCCTATGCTTGTAAGTGTGGCAGTGTGGCAGTGTGGCAGTGAGGCAGTGAGGCAGGCCGAGGGATCCTAGAGCTCATGTCCGATTGCGACTTGGCTCGTTTGCAGAAACTCAGCAGCGTACGCTTTGAAGGTCTGAGTGCTTCATGCCGCCACGGAACTAATCCCTCTGCTAGTGAAAAAATGCGTGCGCGGTTAAGCTCGTTTTTTTTACAGGAGTGGGAGTGCAGTCGGATGGCGGTGCTTTGTACGTAAGTGTGTCGCGAAGGAAAGTGAGCCGCGTGTGGTGTGCTGTGTGCGCTCCCCTGCTTCACAGGCGGCACGCCAGGCATGTTGCGGCTGATGGGCGGCGCCTCCCCCAACGCCGGCCGCGTCGAGGTCTGCTCCAACGACGGCATGTGGGGCACCGTAAGTCCTGCGTCTGGATCACCGACGAGTCCGTTTTGCCGAGGTGGAATTGTCGTATTCACAACCTTTGTTCATACAACTTTGTACAACCGTGTACATGTCGGGTCCGGTCTGTTTTTTGCATGTGTTCCGCATTCAACGATTGTGTGCAGCAACAAATATCCATTTTACATGCACATCATGTAACACACACACATACACACATGGGGGGGCCTTCTTGTTAAACACACACAAACACATGCACACATGCGCTGGACTTCACTTCTCGCGGCCCATTTCTCTTTCACACACACACACACACACACACACACACACACACGTGGTGATGTGCTGCCTTGTGCAAACCATAGCCCCATCATGGAGCGCCCGACTGCATACCCGGACCCAGCAAGGCCTGACGTGTGTGACGTCGCTCTGACTCAGCTGGGCGGGCAGGCCTGCCGGATGGTGCAACCTTAGCTAGTACGATTAGGTTGGGACGCGGGACCAGGCTAGTTTTACCGCACCGGGCAGGGGCACGCCTCCGAATTGCTGAGGAACGCGCCCTGGGTGCTGCAAGGACTTGAGGAGGTTGAACAGCGGACTGCGAGGCGCAGACCGCCCGGGATGGGCTTCCGCCCAAGCCCTTGAGGGGGCACAGCTGTCACCGATCCTCAGGTATCGGGCGCGCGCCCTTGGTTGAGAGCGAGGGGACAGAGGCCCCTTACGCCCCTCTCCCCGAATCCGGGGAGAGTGCTTCGGCGGTCTCCCGTATGGGGCCCGGCCAGCGTCGGCCCGGCAGATATGTAACGATTCTCACACACACACACACACACACACACACACACACACACACACACACACACACACACACACACACACACACACACACACACACACACACACACACACACACACACACACACACACACACACACACACACACACACACACACACACACACACACACACACACACACACACACACACACACACACACACACACACACACACACACACACACACACACACACACACACACACACACACACACACACACACACACACACACACACACACACACACACACACACACACACACACACACACACACACACACACACACACACACACACACACACACACACACACACACACACACACACACACACACACACACACACACACACACACACACACACACACACACACCACACACACACACACACACACACACACACACACACCCCCCCCCCCCCCCCCCCCCCCCCCCCCCCCCCCCCCCCCACACCACCACACACCCACACACACACCACACACACACACACACACACACACGGAAGGGGTGTACGACAGGGAAGCTTGCGTGGTGATGTGCTGCCTTGTGCAAACCATAGCCCCATCATGGAGCACCCGACTGCATACCCGGACCCAGCAAGGCCTGACGCGTGCGAGCCGCCTCGCTCTGGCTCAGCTGGGCAGGCAGGCCTGCCGGAGGGTGCAACCCTAGCTATTACGATTAGGTTGGGACGCGGGACCAGGCTAGTTTTACCGCACCAAGCAGGGGCGCGCCTCCGAAACGCGCCCTGGGTGCTGCAAGGACTTGAGGAGGTTGAACAGCGGACTGCGAGGCGCAGACCGCCCGGGATGGGCCTTCGCCCACTCCTTGAGGGGGCACAGCGGTCACCGATCCTCGGGGATCGGGCACGCGCCCTAGGTTGAGAGCGAGGGGACAGAGGCCCCTTACGCCCCTTTCCCCGTATCCGGGGAAAGTGCTTCGGCGGTCTCCCGTATGGGGCGGGTTAGCGCCCCGGCCAGTGTCGGCCCGGCAGATATGTAACGATTCACACACACACACACACACACACACACACACACACACACACACACACACACACACACACACACACACACACACACACACACACACACACACACACACACACACACACACACACACACACGGGAAGGGGTGTACGACAGGGAAGCTTGCGTGGTGATGTGCTGCCTTGTGCAAACCATAGCCCCATCATGGAGCACCCGACTGCATACCCGGACCCAGCAAGGCCTGACGCGTGCGAGCCGCCTCGCTCTGGCTCAGCTGGGCAGGCAGGCCTGCCGGAGGGTGCAACCCTAGCTATTACGATTAGGTTGGGACGCGGGACCAGGCTAGTTTTACCGCACCAAGCAGGGGCGCGCCTCCGAAACGCGCCCTGGGTGCTGCAAGGACTTGAGGAGGTTGAACAGCGGACTGCGAGGCGCAGACCGCCCGGGATGGGCCTTCGCCCACTCCCTTGAGGGGGCACAGCGGTCACCGATCCTCGGGGATCGGGCACGCGCCCTAGGTTGAGAGCGAGGGACAGAGGCCCCTTACGCCCCTTTCCCCCGTATCCGGGGGAAAGTGCTTCGGCGGTCTCCCGTATGGGGCGGGTTAGCGCCCCCGGCCAGTGTCGGCCCGGCAGATATGTAACGACACACACACACACACACACACACACACACAACACACACACACACACACACACACACACACACACACACACACACACACACACACACACACACACACACACACACACACACACACACACACACACACAACACACACACACACACACACACACACACACACACACACACACACACACACACACACAACACACACACACACACACACACACACACACACACACACACACACACACACACACACACACACACACACACACACACACACACACACACACACACACAACACACACACACACACACACACACACACACACACACACACACACACACACACACACACACACACACACACAACACACACACACACACACACACACACACACACACACACACACCACACACACACACACACACACACACACACACACACACACACACACACACACACACACACACACCACACACACACACACACACACACACACAACACACACACACACACACACACACACACACACACACACACACACACACACACACACACACACACACACACACACACACACACACACACACACACACACACACACACACACACACACACACACACACACACACACACACACACACACACACACACACACACACACACACACACACACACACACACACACACACACACACACACACACACACACACACACACACCACACACACACACACACACACACACAACACACACACACACACACACACACACACACACACACACACACACACACACACACACACACACACACACACACACACACACACACACACACACACACACACACACACACACACACACACACACACACACACACACACACACACACACACACACACACACACACACACACACACACACACACACACACACACACACACACACACACACACACACACACACACACACACACACACACACACACACACACACACACACACACACACACACACACACACACACACACACACACACACACGTATGTCCCCCCGCCCGCATGATGGGGCCGACTGCCACCGTCTCACATGCACGCTCAAGTGCGGGGTTCTTCTTACCGGGCGTCATCTCGCTTCAGCCCCCGGACCTCACTCATTTCACCGCCCCCTGTCGGTCTCGCATCCGCGCAGGTGTGCAACAACGGCTGGGGCAACACCGACGCGGCCGTCGTCTGCAGCAGCCTGGGCTACAGCACGGGTGTGGCGGCGGCGAGTGGCAGCTTCTCGACTGCGCAGAGCGACCAGCTGATGCTGCTGAGTGAGGTGACCTGCAAGGGCTCCGAGGGACAGCTGTCCGCGTGCGGCAGCGTCAGCGCGGCCCAGTCGGCGGGTTGCACGGACCACAAGCGCGACGCGGGCGTGGTGTGCTCCAACCTGCCGCCACCGCCCAACGCCGTCGCGTTCCGGGCGCCGCCGCCGCCTCGGCAAAACTTCACCTGTGAGTACCTACACAGTAATGGTCGAGGTTCCGCACCCCAATCGCAGCGTGCGCGGATGCCGAAAGAGCTTGCCAGGAACAGGTTAACAGGTCAAAGGTTTCAAGGCGTAAATTTTGCTTTCACGCATGTGCTAGCACGGGTCGGTGTTGAGGGGGATGGGTGGAAACCTCACTGCGTTCCTGCGAGGGGTGAGTGCAAGTAAACAACCCCGCTCGATTTCCCGCGATCTCGTCAGCCTGGGTTGTGCGCGGTACCGCAGGCCCTCACGCCCTGAAGCGCTAACGCATTTTTTTGTGCTCCGCGCCCCGTGCCCTTCGTCTGTCCAGGTTCCACGGAGGGCGCCATTCGGATCGTGGCTGCACCGAACGTGCTGCAGACGGGCACGCCCGCAGTGGGCCGCGTGGACATCTGCCACAACGGCCAGTGGGGTGCCATCTGTAACCGGTACGACGACCCATCGTACAGCTGGGACGACATCACAGCCAACGTGGTGTGCCGTCAGTTCACCAACCGAGCCAACCCGCCGGACTCGGCCGCGCTGGACGCCTCGTCCGCCAATGTGCCCGTGCTGCCCGCTGGCATGAAGTACTGGCGGTACAACGTCGTGTGCGACGGCGACGAGTGGGCGCTGGGCACCTGTCAGGGAGGGTGGACCGCGCCCGATTCGTGCGGGCCTGCGGATGTGGTCGGTGTCCGATGTTCGTAGCACAGCCCGGTTGGGGGCCAGGGTTAGGGGTTAGGGGCCCGGGGTCAGGGGTTAGGGGTCAAGATTCTCTATGAAACGCTTCGTTAAGCACAGCTCGAATTCACAGGGTGGGACCGGAGGGCGAGGGGTACGCTGGGACTGTCCGGATGATAGCGCCGGGGAGGTCGGGGCCGAAGGGGTGAGCCATGAAGATATTTCTGGGGGGAGGGGCCACGCAGGCAAGGTGTGGTTGCGGCGGAAGCCACGTGTGGCCTTCAAGATGGAGTGCTCCCTCCTGCGGCAGGGTGGGATCAGAGGGATAGCTACTGAGGCCGGAGGGGGGGTATCAGAGGGAAGGCTACCGGGGCAGACAGGATATTCGGGCAGCAGGATTGACATGGATGTGTTGGCGAGGGGGGGGTAGCAGCTCGCACGGCAGGGCGCGCAGGTAGATGGGTAGCGCTGCTGAAGTGCTGCAGTCGGGGCGGAGGCATGACACCCAAGTGCGTTATCCCGATGATTTACAATTTGGCGAACGAATGAACGTTTTGAGGTTTTCCCACTATCCTACTATCAAAGGACATTCTTTCTTACCGTGCAGGTTGTCGCAGGGATCGAACGGGCGATTGGTTGTTTCATCGGTGATACCCCGTCCACCAACGCCCCGTCTTTTTAGAGAAGTTGCCGATAATTGGTGCGGCAACTGCACAAACCAGACCGATTGATTTGTCCCAGAGTTGTCCTTTTGAGCTGCCGCCTGCGGGGCAGGAACTGGTAGCTGCTTACATTGTCGGCGGTTGTCGATTGTCGGTTGTGGGCTGGGCGGGCGCGTGTACTGTCTGTCCTGCGCAAGGAGGCAGGGCGTGCATTGTTGCAATGATGTGGCCGAGGAGGCCAATCGGAGGCGCGCTCAGTGGAAGTCAAACGACTACATGAACAGCAGCGCACATCATTACATGACTGCAATCAGTCTGCCTCTTGAATCCGCCAGTGCGCGCGAGAGAACCGTCTAGCTGGGAGCGGTACGTGTGTATGTGAATCCTCCGCGCAGACGGGCGTTGACGGAACGAGCCCGCCGGACGACTTTGACCTAGGTCTGTCAAATCGATCTTTAAGCGAATGTAGGGTTGGGCATGGAGGGGCCGTCGGCGGGTGCGATGTGGCCGCCAAGTGGTGATGACCTGAGGCCGGCGCATTACTGCTTGCGTCGGGTTCTGGCGAGTGTGGATGCGCTCCGGAGTCTGCCGGGCGGAAGCTGTGCGAGGCAGCGGCGACGCAGGATGGATCTTGGTGTCTGCTCAAATCGAGGCAGCCAAACCGGACCCGAGGCACCCAATGCCCCCGTGACGTATATTGACATGACGCGTGTGCCTGCCCGACCGGATGTGCCTCGCTGGGGCCGGGACAGACCACCTGCCACGGGTTTTTTTGGCTTGGCGTCTGCTGACGCTGAACGGGTCGCCACTGACGCGTGCGTCTATGACCGCTCTTCGCAACGCGTTCGTCGCTGCATAGGTTCAGAGTCGCTAGGCAGAGATAGGAAGGTAGCTGCTGCGCGCAGGCCAGAGCTAGAGCTGAGCGGGGGGGCTCAGAGCTCGTACCACCTCCATGATTCATTTAGAGGCGGTTTGAAGCCCTCCACGATCTGCTAGTCTGCCTTTTAGCGGCCCTCGTCGGTTTCGATGCAGGGCCCGGGCTTAAACATCTTAATTAGGCGGCACAGAACGAAACCCGCCGGTGCACGGACGGAATCTCGATTGCTCTGTGGGTGCTTCTGTTCCCTCGGCTCGCCGTACGTTGCCCAGTCGGTCAGTCAGTCGGTCGGTCGATCGGTCATCAATTGGTGATGTGATTTGATGTGTTGCGGCGTCCCACTCATTTTTCCAACAGCATGCGGCCCTTGATGAGGGCGGCTTGGACGCAGGCAGGGCTCGTCAGAGCTCGTCGCAGGAGAGCCCCCTCCCTTGACACGCGGGAGGGCCCCCTCCCTTGACACGCGGGAGGGCCCCCTCCCTTGACACGCGGGAGGGCCCCCTCCCTTGACACGCGGGAGGGCCCCCTCCCTTGACACGCGGGAGGGCCCCCTCCCTTGACACGCGGGAGGGCCCCCTCCCTTGACACGCGGGAGGGCCGGCAGCTGTCGATCGAAACGGCGCACGCGGTGCGCCTCACGGCGTGCGTACCGCCACACACATCTCGATCGGCGGCCGCCGGACCCTTCCTGCCCCATCCCAAGCCTGTTGGGCGCGCTGCGTCGTCATGACATACATGTAATCCGATGGGTTGGTGCCTGCGTTCGTCCCTAGCGCCTGCTGTGCAGAGTTTGGGTTGTGTGCGGCACTTGGAATCTGGTTGTCGTCCCCATACCTCCCTTGCACGCAGTTGAGGCACCTCTCATATAGATGAATCCACGACAGTATCGAGCTCGACCCGTGGACAGCCCGAACCACCTACAGCTGCAGGGCCGACTAGAAATGCTCCAGGGAAGAGCCCCTGGACAGTGACATGCGTGGGCTACTGTAGAGCTGCAGACCCTATCAAGACGAGTTGAAGGGAATTACGGGAGATGGGTTCGCATGCGTAAGGTCTAGGGCCGCGGCACGCAGGTTTGCGTGCGCGGTGCATGCGTCTGTCTGTCTGTCTGTCTGTCCCCACATGGCGCACGACAACATGCTCTGGGGAGTAGGGCATCGCTGGGTGACAGCTAGCAGTGTTTCAGTCCCCGTCCTGCGTTTCTGCGTGCTGTAGGTAGTAGGTACCGTCGAGCGGCCCGACGGCGAGCGTGTCGTCTACGGCGGGATGGAGACGGACGCAAGCCCATCACAGGCACAGCACCCAAGTCCCCCAAGTATACCTACAGCACGATAGATACCGATGGTCGCGTTACCAACAACACCGAATAACCACGGACCGATTGACAGCTCACCTGCCCTGCACCGTCCTCCTCCTCCAAACGCCAACAGTCTGCCCCGCGCTACTCGTGGCAGCCGAGAGCGAGTATGTATGCGCATGGTCATGTCCACAGAGGAGCATTTGTCTTGTTCGTCGCGGGCCGAGCAAACTGCTGCGCATGAGTCAGCGGCATCTGTCACGAAGTTCGTCAGAGGTGGGCGCCAGCGGGCCACCGAAGGCAGGCGCCAACGAAGCGCCGCTGCGCACACGTCCGCAGGCTTTGAGAGCCGGGAAGGGTATGTTTGGTCAAAGGAACCCGATGAAGCAAACGGTCGGCTACAGGTTGATTTAAATTGCGGTTTGCAACCATGGCGCTCTGCCCCAGATGTTGAGTGCGCTGACTTGTGCACACAGCCGGGTGACAGCAGCTCGTGAGCAGGCTGCGGCCGTCACCGATGGACTCACGGAATCCACTGCGTTTAACGCGATTTATGAATCGCAGCCCCTTACCGCCAAGTGATTCGGCGGGGTTGGAGCGGTTCCCAGCGAGGAGAGGCAATCTTGGCGCGCTAGTAACCTGGTGTGTTGACCGGTATGGCTGTATGACCCCCCCGCAGGTGATAGTGGATGGGTGCGCAGTCCGTGGTAGGGGTTGATGAGTGCGCAGTCTGTTGTAGGGGTTGTTGAGTTCAGGCGTCTACGTGCCACATGGGCAACTAGGCCCGTTGGAACACCCAGTCGCGACTAAGGGCCCACCTTGTGACGGTTACATCATTTATTAATATTCAAGCAGCTGCTGTTTTACTTGCATCCTAGACTCAGAAGTCGGGCGTCTGCGTAGTAATAATAAGTGAATGTGTGACTGACGCTGTGTCGTCTTGCCGTGTCGGGCTTCCTACCGTTGGAGCAACGCAAGCTGTAAAATGGAAGCGGTATCAGCTGTTATCTATGGGGGTGAGACCCCTCGAGACCCCCGTCCGGGACCCCTACACTACGGCCAATAATTAACTCTATGAAAAGCTTATGTTTACTTGTATTAGAATGGCCCAACTGAGACGTGCAGTTCATGGAGCTGGCCAATTTTGTCCATCGTCGCTCCGACCCTGATGAAGAGTCAACGTCAACGGCGAGCTTACAGAGCTGGAGAAACAAATATCTGACGTTCTTCTTAATTGTTTAGGAATGCCCAATGCCATAACTTTCAGGCGCGACAAACTCGAGGAGGCAAATGATGACTCGACTATCTCGCCGCAAAACATTGAACCAAGCCTTAGCCCATCCCAGAAGCCTCTGTCAACAACGCAGAATGACAGAGTTTACGTCTAATCGAATGAAAGACACCACTCGAAATCTCAATCACCATGGGCGTGATCTCGATGGGCGTGATGTGGAGCTCTGGAAACACCTCATTTAAAGGCTTAAGCCAGCGTACACTATGTGCCCCCGTGCAACCGGACTTCACTGAACCATACACCCTGTGTCTTTGAGCCGACCCATGGGGCAGATAGGCCTCCCCTTCTCCCCGTCCCCAGCTTGCGTGACATCCAGGGTGTTGTGGAACGGACGTTCTACACCCACCAACCCATACAGCCGCACGCACGCAACCGCTACACGGTCAGCAGCTACACAGGCAGTAGCCGCTTGTAGATGTACGCGGTAAAGTGGCTGCCGCCCGACATGGCGACGCCTGTGCATACTGCAACCAGTTCCAGGTCGCGGAAGCCAGCCGCTGCCATTTCCGTCCCCATGTTGGTTCTACCGCGCTGCACGATGGCGAGGCCCTGTACGCACATGGAGTGTGGTTCAGATGGACGCAGAGCGCAAGACCAAGTATAAGGCATGTGTGCAACACGAACCTTGAGTTGCCTGCTTGCGTTCACCCTGGCCGCGAGCTCCTTGCGGTCGCCAGGGTTCCAACCCTCCCAGAAGGTGTAAAGGTGCGTTGTGCCATCCAGGCAATCGAGCGGCATCTGAGCAACCGATGCGTGCTGTATAACCGGCCACTTGGAAGCCACATAGTCAGCGGCATCTTCCCCTGCGGGATTCAAGTACACCTGTCAGGAATCGCCACGCTTGCAGCTATGTGCGGCCCCCCTCCTTACCATGACTTTCCAAGAAGGAAGAGTATAAAACCTGGCGGTATATCCCCATGGCATCGTAGGTCCTGCCAGCATCCAGCTCGAAGCCCCAGGCGTACTGCAAGCCAAGCAGAGCGGCGTGTACCAGCGCCCTCCCGAGGCCCGCGCCGGGGTCCACTAAAACACTGACCGAGCACATGCCAGTGAGAAGGATAAGAAGCGCGAAGACGATGGAGGTACCCTTGTTGGTCAGCGTGCCGTATAGGCCGTCCCCTCCATTGTTACCGCCGCCCGCCAGGTTCTGGATGTGTGGTAAGCAAGGGGTAAACTCACATCGGTTTTCACCTGTTGTGTGCTCGCAAGCGGCGGGGGTTCCCTTAGCATACCTCCGCAGATGTCCATTTCATGTGTGCGGCTGCGACGGCCTTGGCGGTTGGTTGGATTTCAACGGGCGCGGCCGTTTCTGCAAAGTGCAACTACACTTCATCAGTGCCAGGGCAATACCAATAGTCAAAAAGCAACGCTCACCCCCCATCCGCTGGTAGGCCGCAGCAATGAGCATATCCGCCGTCTTCCCGCTGGCAGGGAGCCGTACAACACCGCTGGGATCACGAAGCCTGCTGAGCACGTCCACATCGCCCTAGGGATGCGGTGTCAGCCGTCATCAGTTGTGTGACGAAGGGGGGAAGCGGGACATAGTTGATTTTCGATTGGGGCAACGGGATTAGGTTATGGCGGGCCGGCTAGCCCTTTCCAATCGGCTATGGCCCGCAATGGGGTAATACTGCTGCTATACTGGTGCTATACACGTTCCCAAACCCTACCTACCCTGCCCCTTTCATCGCAGCAGCCAGGCAGACGAATGGCGGTGTGCAAGCACATGAATACTGCTATACTGCCGCCATACTGCACGTTCCCATGGCGCACTGACGTACCTGCACGTTCGTGCGCGCTTCGCTCGCCTGGCCGCTGACGATGCCGTTCATGTGGGCGACCTGCACGCCACCGCCGCCCGAGGGCCAGTCACCGCCGCCGCCGTTCAGGCCCACAACCACCGGCGGGGTAGCCCCGGCCTCCTAACGCGTCAGGTGATTGGCGGAGGGGAAGGCGGGGAAGGGTTGCGTTCCGATTGGCTTTGGCCCATGCGCATGAACCCTGCTATACTGCCGCCATACTGCACGTTCCCAGGTCGCAATGCCGTACCTGCACGTCCGTGCGCGCTTCGCTCGCCTGGCCGCTGACGATGCCTTTCATGTGGGCGACCTGCACGCCACCGCCGCCCGAGGGCCAGTCACCGCCGCCGCCGTTCAGGCCCACAACCACCGGCGGGGTAGCCCCGGCCTCCTAACGCGTCAGGTGATTGGCGGAGGGGAAGGCGGGGAAGGGTTGCGTTCCGATTGGCTTTGGCCCATGCGCATGAACCCTGCTATACTGCCGCCATACTGCACGTTTCCCAGGTCGCAATGCCGTACCTGCACGTCCGTGCGCGCTTCGCTCGCCTGGCCGCTGACCATGCCGTTCATGTGGGCGACCTGCACGCCACCGCCGCCCGAGGGCCAGTCACCGCCGCCGCCGTTCAGGCCCACAACCACCGGCGGGGTAGCCCCGGCCTCCTAACGCGTCAGGTGATTGGCGGAGGGGGAAGGCGGGGAAGGGTTGCGTTCCGATTGGCTTTGGCCCATGCGCATGAACCCTGCTATACTGCCGCCATACTGCACGTTCCCAGGTCGCAATGCCGTACCTGCACGTCCGTGCGCGCTTCGCTCGCCTGGCCGCTGACGATGCCTTTCATGTGGGCGACCTGCACGCCACCGCCGCCCGAGGGCCAGTCACCGCCGCCGCCGCCCAGGCCCACAACCACCGGCGGGGTAGCCCCGGCCTCCTAACGCGTCAGGTGATTGGCGGAGGGGGAAGGCGGGGAAGGGTTGCGTTCCGATTGGCTTTGGCCCATGCGCATGAACCCTGCTATACTGCCGCCATACTGCACGTTCCCAGGTCGCAATGCCGTACCTGCACGTCCGTGCGCGCTTCGCTCGCCTGGCCGCGGACCATGCCGTTCATGTGGGCGACCTGCACGCCACCGCCGCCCGAGGGCCAGTCACCGCCGCCGCCGCCCAGGCCCACAACCACCGGCGGGGTAGCCCCGGCCTCCTAACGCGTCAGGTGATTGGCGGAGGGGGAAGGCGGGGAAGGGTTGCGTTCCGATTGGCTTTGGCCCATGCGCATGAACCCTGCTATACTGCCGCCATACTGCACGTTTCCAGGTCGCAATGCCGTACCTGCACGTCCGTGCGCGCTTCGCTCGCCTGGCCGCTGACGATGCCTTTCATGTGGGCGACCTGCACGCCACCGCCGCCCGAGGGCCAGTCACCGCCGCCGCCGCCCAGGCCCACAACCACCGGCGGGGTAGCCCCGGCCTCCTAACGCGTCAGGTGATTGGCGGAGGGGGAAGGCGGGGAAGGGTTGCGTTCCGATTGGCTTTGGCCCATGCGCATGAACCCTGCTATACTGCCGCCATACTGCACGTTTCCCAGGTCGCAATGCCGTACCTGCACGTCCGTGCGCGCTTCGCTCGCCTGGCCGCTGACCATGCCGTTCATGTGGGCGACCTGCACGCCACCGCCGCCCGAGGGCCAGTCACCGCCGCCGCCGTTCAGGCCCACAACCACCGGCGGGGTAGCCCCGGCCTCCTAACGCGTCAGGTGATTGGCGGAGGGGGAAGGCGGGGAAGGGTGCGGAGGCGGCTGCAGGGGGTTGCGGCCTTGAAGGTCCCCCGGACACATTGGTTGCCCGACACCCAAATTTGGATGTTCGGGTGGTGGATGGTCGGGTAGAGTGTGGGGCTTCCGCCCTCGGTGGAGGACACTGAATAGCTCAAGTGCGTGGCCTTTCTCCTGTGTATATTACGCTCGGTGCGGCTGTCTAGGGTTTGCCCCTGTGGAGAGATGTTGTAGGTCTATTTGGTGTGGTAGCACGCAGCATTGCCGTGACCGGTGGCCCATTTCCTCAACACTCATTGGGTTCGGGACCTCAGTCCTTACGCGCACGGTGCAAAATGGTTTTGTTTGCAACCGCCCGCATAGTGTTTGGCAACAACTGGACGGATTGCCGCTTGCCCCCAACCCCACCGGACGACAGTTTGGGGCCTGCACTCTCAGAAACGGTTAGGCACTATCCCTGCGCCATCTCCCTTCTAACCCCTAGTCTCCGATCACCCTTCTGAAAGGACGGAGGCCCTACACGCCAAGCACGCTTCCATGAACCACGATGTCAGGTGCCGACGCCCCCTGTACCTCAGCCACGGCGCGTAGCATTCAAGGGAACCCCAGGAGCTTCCCCCGAAACAACGTCCCTCACAAGGATACCGAAGAAAACACGAGTGTACACCCGCACGACACACACACACACGAGCTCCCGTCATGCCATCCACGGGCCGCCACTCAAAGAGAAATGAACCAGTGGACAACTCTAAGTTCAGCTGCTAGCCCCCACAGCCGACACCCATAAACCAAACAGCACCTCACGCAAGGCTAGCACCCGAACAGGCGCAACCCAGACTGCTGGGCGTACTCCTCATAATTGGACGGCTGCCACTCACGAATCGAGCGCGACAGCACGCTCACGCTGGGCGGCTGCGCCTGGCCGCCCTGCTGATACTCTCGCTGCAGATCAGACCACGCCGCTGCCAGGTCCATGACCTCGTGCTGCATCTGAGCCGCGCCCGCAGCCGCCTCCTTGCTGAGCGGTTGACCATGAATGCGCCGATGCAGCGCGTATATCACAGTCTTACGGAAGTTTATTTCTTTAATCATCTCCCTTCCGCTCCTCCATACCGACCGAAGCTCGGGGTGCTCCAGGACGCAGAGTGGGGCTAGTCGCCCCTCACGCTTGGGCAGCAGTACCCCCTCCGTCCACTCGAGCCATAGATCCTCCACAGACCGATACTCTGCGTGGTCGGCATGAACAGCGGATATGCATCAGCGAGGGCAGGTGGACACAAGCTGCCTCTGGTAGAATCTAAGACTCCAACTTCCGGCCCGGACCCGTAAGCACTTACTGTCCAGTTGGTTGAATTCGCCAGACCAGTCCGTCCACTGCGAATGAGCGGGTCCATCACGGCCCGTGCCAAGGACGTTCGGGATGACCCACCCCGGCGCCAAGTGAAACGACAGCTGCTTCTCCACGACGCACCCCTTGGCGTCGGCGCCACGGCCTACAACTCTGAGGTAGCGTATGGTGCTTGAAGCGGCTGGCTCCATTGCAATCCGTGGCTGCTCGAAAAGTGTAGAAAGTGAAGGTGGAGAGGGCTCCCTAGCTTTAGCTCCGCTCCCGCCAGGCGCCTCATTGCCATTCCCGCCAGGTGTCACGTCAGCGGCGGCCTCCTTCAATGCAGTGGTAAGAAGTCTCTGCCGATGTTGTAGCCGCATCGCTTTCAGCGACCGCTTAGCGAAGAAGCCCACCTTGTCCGCCTCTGCATGAGCAATCTGGGCGGCCCCAGACCCGGAAGTGCGCGCGAGTAGAGCGGTCTGCGCCAGACTAGCGGCATCGGCTGCACTCCTTGACACAGCGTTTAGTGCGTCAGCGAGCTGTAACCCAGTATTGAGCTGCTCGGCGCGAAGCCGATCAAACTGCTGCACCAGAGGGCGAACCTGAAGCTGCAACTGCTGCTGCAACTGCTGCTGCAGCTGGCTGCAGACGGTCTGCTCCACCACGGGCACAAGAGCTCGAATCAGTGAAGCCCGGTATGGAGTCAAATCCTGCACGACACCAGCTGTGGTGCTGCGGATGGGGCTCTGGCCTGCTGTCACGGCGCCAAGATCGCGGGCCCCGCCGCCGGCCTGCATGCTCCCGGGGGGAGCCGAAACGAGGTTGGGTCAGATTGGCTATGGCCCGCAACGGCTGAACTGCAGCTGTACTGCTGCTATACTGGAGCTATACTAGCAAGTTACCAGTTCGCCCCTACCTCCCCTGCCCCCTTTCATCGCAGCAGCCAGGCAGACGAATGGCGGTGTGCAAGCACATGAATACTGCTATACTGCCGCCATACTGCACGTTCCCATGGCGCACTGACGTACCTGCACGTCCGTGCGCGCTGCCCTCGCGTGGCTGCTGGCCATGCCGTGCATGTAGGCGACCTGCACGCCGCCGCCGCCCACTGGCCAGCCAGCGCCGCCGCCGCCCAGGCCCACAACCACCGGCGGGGTAGCCCCGTCCTCCTAAGCGTCGGGTGATTGGCGGAGGGGAAAGCGGGGCAGGGTTGGGTTGGATTTGGGCAACGTGTCAATGGTGTGGCGAGCCGCACCCCCCACTGTTCAAACCCGAGGCCCCCATAGCACAGAGCTGGGACGGTACTGCTGCTATACTGGAGCTATACTAGCAAGTTACCAGTTCGCCCCTACCTCCCTTGCCCCTTTCATCGCAGCAGCCAGGCAGACGAATGGCGGTGGACAAGCACATGAACTTGCTACACTGCCGCCATACTGCACGTTCCCATGGCGCACTGACGTACCTGCACGTCCGTGCGCGGTGCCCTCGCGTGGCTGCTGGCCATGCCGTGCATGTGGGCGACCTGCACGCCGCCGCCGCCCACTGGCCGCCTCCGGCATGCCGGGTGTAGCGCCAGGGCGCGCCAGGCGCCAGCGGCGGCTGCCCACCAAGCTGAGGGCCAGCGCCTCCGGGCGCTGACGCATGCCGGGTGTAGCGCCAGGGCGCCAGGCGCCAGCGGCGGCTGCCCACCAAGCTGAGGGCCAGCGCCTCCGGGCGCTGACGGCATGCCGGGTGTAGCGCCAGGGCCGCCAGGCGCCAGCGGCGGCTGCCCACCAAGCTGAGGGCCAGCGCCTCCGGGCGCTGACGGCATGCCGGGTGTAGCGCCAGGGCCGCCAGGCGCCAGCGGCGGCTGCCACCAAGCTGAGGGCCAGCGCCTCCGGGCGCTGACGGCATGCCGGGTGTAGCGCCAGGGCCGCCAGGCGCCAGCGGTGGCTGCCCACCAAGCTGAGGGCCAGCGCCTCCGGGCGCTGACGGCATGCCGGGTGTAGCGCCAGGGCGCCAGGCGCCAGCGGCGGCTGCCCACCAAGCTGAGGGCCAGCGCCTCCGGGCGCTGACGGCATGCCGGCGGGTGTAGCGCCAGGGCCGCCAGGCGCCAGCGGGCGGCTGCCCACCAAGCTGAGGGCCAGCGCCCTCCGGGCGCTGACGGCATGCCGGGTGTAGCGCCAGGGCGCCAGGCGCCAGCGGCGGCTGCCACCAAGCTGCAGGCCAGCGCCTCCGGGCGCTGACGGCATGCCGGGTGTAGCGCCAGGGCGGGGGGGGGCGCCCCAAGTGGGGCGCGGGCGCTGACGGCATGCGGGTGTAGCGCCAGGGCGCAGCGCCAGCGGCGGCTGCCCACCAAGCTGAGGGCCAGCGCCTCCGGGCGCTGACGGCATGCCGGGTGTAGCGCCAGGGCCGCCAGGCGCCAGCGGCGGCTGCCCACCAAGCTGAGGGCCAGCGCCTCCGGGCGCTGACGGCATGCCGGGTGTAGCGCCAGGGCCGCCAGGCGCCAGCGGCGGCTGCCCCACCAAGCTGAGGGCCAGCGCCTCCGGGCGCTGACGGCATGCCGGGTGTAGCGCCAGGGCCGCCAGGCGCCAGCGGCGGCTGCCCACCAAGCTGAGGGCCAGCGCCTCCGGGCGCTGACGGCATGCCGGGTGTAGCGCCAGGGCGGCGCCAGGCGCCAGCGGCGGCTGCCCACCAAGCTGAGGGCCAGCG